>VZTN01009271.1:90137-100180 GCA_013400515.1 Erpornis zantholeuca
CTGGGTTGTCTCCTCCCCCCAGGGACACTCGCTGGGTTCTGTCACCTCCCCAGAGGCCCCCGCGCTGTCCCCAGGCAGCTCCGCTGGCTGCTCCCGGGCTGAGGAGGGAATCGGGAGGGATTCGGGAAGGAATCGGGAAGGAATCCGGAGGGAATCAGGAGGGATGGGAATCGGGAGGGATGAGAATCGGGAGGGATGCGCTGCCCAGCCCCATCCATCACCCCCTAACCTGGCACCTCTGGGAGCTCCCTGGGGAGGCCCCGTGGGATCCACCTCGGGCAGCACCCAGGGAGGACCTTCGGGATCAAATTCCGCGTGAAACAAATCATTCCATGGCCATTCCCTGATTTTCCATGGCCCCATGGCCAGAGCAGTGCTTGGAGCTCCTGATCTCGCGAGGGAAGAGCAGGAGCAGAGCCTGTGGTGGGAATAATTCCTTCTCGGAGGAAAAATGGTGGGAATCAGCACCCCCTCAGCAGCAGGGATGATCCCGAATCCACAGAGAGATTCCTGACGGCTTTAATCTCTCCCCTCAGGTTCTCCATGTGCGCCTTCACCATCAGAGGGTTCCAAACCCTCCTGGCTTGGTTTTCTCTGGGAATTTCAGCGCCCAGGAGGTTTGGGGGAAGCAGGAATGGCTGGTTCAGGTTCCAGGTGTTGGATTAGGCCCTGGTATGAAATCTGGGGCTTTGGGAAAGGTTTGGAGAGACAGAAGTTGATGCTGGGGGAGGTTTCTCGCTCTGGGAACTGGGAATATCTTGTTTTATCACGGGCAGAGATCAGACAGCACCCAGAGAGGGGACTGGGAGCACTGGGATGTCTCCCCTCACTCCCGGGGCTGGGAGGAGAGGCCGGATCCGCTCCCGAGCGATTGTGCGGCGATGAAAGGAGCAATCACCGCTGAAAGCAGCAATCAGCGCCCGCTGCCTCCTCTGCGCCATCCCTGTGGGATCGCAGCCTCCCCGGAGCAGCTTTTGGGGGTTTGTTCTCCCCCCAAACCCCAGCCCAGTCTCACTCCTCTCCCCGCTCCCCTCATCCTCCGCTCTCCGTCCCGGCGGAGATTCCCGAGGCGAGGAATCGGAGCGAGAATCCTTCCTCCTGTTGTCACCACGGCGTTTGTTCGCTGTCTTCCAGGCGTTCCAGGGATTGATTTTGCATCGTCTGCCTCTCGCTCCGCTCCGGGGCTCGATAAAATCACACAAACGCCACCGAGAGCTCCGGAGAGGCTGCTCGGGCTCCAGCGGGACCGGGAGAAGGGACAGCGGCACTAAAAGCCAGGCCTGAGCCAGAGAGAAGTTCTAAGGGGGCTCGGAGAGGTGGGAATGCTCCCCTGTGCCTCTCTCGGGTGCGTGCTCGGCTGAGCCGCGGAGCTGTGGGGAAGGGAAGAGGCTGGAGGTGCCCCAGGTGAGCTCAGCCCCTCTGGAATGGAATAAATCCATTCCCTGAATTTACTGAGCCACGGAATGACAGCTCCGTGGTTGGTGCTCGGGGCCGTGTGGGAAAAATCCGTGTGGTTCCAGCCCTCGGGAATGCCCAGGTGAGGTTTTCCAGGGGTTCCCAGGATAAAAAACATCCCCTGGATGAGTTTGGGGCCGTGTGTGAAAATCCATGCGGTTCCAGACCTCAGGAATGCCGGGGTGAGGTTTTCCAGGGATTCCCAGCACAGCTCTGGACAAAAATCATCCCTCAGATGAGTTTGGAGCCCTGTGTGAAAATCCGTGCGGTTCCAGCCCTCGGGAATGCCCGGGTGAGGTTTTCCAGGGATTCCCAGCCAGGGATTTCCCTCCCGGAGAAGCCCCACAGACCCAGACCCACAGCACTCCCCACCGCAAGCAGCAGGGCCCCGATCCCAGCCCCGGCTCGGAAATCCTCCCAAAATTCCTCATCCTGGGGCCTGGATTGAGGGAAAGGAGGGATGCGGGCTCCGGCTGGAGCAGGGATCGCGGCCGCTTGGGCTCATCCTCGGGGTGAGCTGGCAGAATTCCAGCCTGGAGCTCGATTCCAGAGGCAGCCGGAGCTCATCCCTCCCCGTGCGCGAGGGACTCCTGCCACCTAGCGCTGCTCCCGCAATTCCCGCAATTCCCGCAATTCCCGCAATTCCCGCAATTCCCGCAATTCCCGCAATTCCCGGCTGCCCTCGCTGCCGAGAGATCCCGGGAAAGGCTCGTCCCGAAGAGAGGAACCCGAGGAGGGAGAGGGAATGGGGAACTGCCCGGCACAGAGGCCACAGTGACCCCNGCCCACCCTGAACCCACCCTGAGCCCACCCTGAGCCCATCCTGAGCCCATCCTTATCACCCTCCCTCGGCATTCCCTGAAAAGCAGCTCCGAGCCTCCTGCCCTGGCAGCTGGGACAGCTGGAATGGGATTCTGGGGGAAAAAATGACATTTTTGGGGAAGATTTTGAGCCTGGTTCGTTGAATAAAGGTCCAGAGGTTCGTTGGGATTGAGGTGGGAGAGGAACCTCCGGAGCTGCCCCATTCCCAGGGATGGGAACGTCAGCTCTCCTGCCTCCCCCGGCCCAGGCTGGGCTTAAATCAACCTGAAACCGGCTTAAATCAACCTGAAACCGGCTTAAATCCACCTGAAACCGGCTTAAATCCACCTGAAACCGGCTTAAAGGGCTCGGGAGAATGAGCAGAGAATTAAACCCGCCCGGGGTTTTGCTCTGATTTACTGGGACAGGCTCAAATCCGTGTTTATGCAGCCCCCGGCTCCATAAATCCCGGAATTACTGCTCCTGTTTAGGAGTGATTTAAGTCGCTTTAAGGGCTCGGGATTTGCAAGGCTGTGCCCAAATGGGTTTTTCACAGCTGGGTGAGGGAAATGAGCAAACCCTGGANGCTGCCCTCGCTGCCGAGAGATCCCGGGAAAGGCTCGTCCCGAAGAGAGGAACCCGAGGAGGGAGAGGGAATGGGGAACTGCCCGGCACAGAGGCCACAGTGACCCCAAAGCCATCTTGGAGACCCTAATTCCATCTGGGAGACCCCAAACCCAGGGAGATCCTGGAATGAGATTGGGGGATCCTGGCAAGGGATCGGGGATTGTCCGCAGGATTCCATTTGGGAACGCCCATCCCTGGAGGGGGAAACAACTTTTCCCCGGCGGTGCTGGCTCTGTTTTCCCGCTGTGGATGCTCGGGATGGGAGCAGGGGAGAGGATTGGAATTGCGAGCGGCAGCAGCAGCCTCTGGCGGGCGAGGAGGAACCTGCAGCGGGGCCGGGGCTGGCTGCGAGCGCTTCCAGCCGGGAAAGGTCGGGATTGGGAAAGGGCAGAGCCCTGAGCCCACCCCGAGCCCACCCTGAGTACATCCTGATCCCAACCCGAGCCCACCCTGAGCCCACCCCGAGCCCACCCTGAACCCACNGGGCTCGGGAGAATGAGCAGAGAATTAAACCCGCCCGGGGTTTTGCTCTGATTTACTGGGACAGGCTCAAATCCGTGTTTATGCAGCCCCCGGCTCCATAAATCCCGGAATTACTGCTCCTGTTTAGGAGTGATTTAAGTCGCTTTAAGGGCTCGGGATTTGCAAGGCTGTGCCCAAATGGGTTTTTCACAGCTGGGTGAGGGAAATGAGCAAACCCTGGAGGGTCCCAGACCCCCCCAAAAAGCCTCTGCCTGCTCCAGCTCCCAGGAAATTCGGGATGCTCCCGCTCCGAGCTCTGCTCCAGCTCCCAGAATCATCCCCACGGGGCCTTTTAACCTAATCCTGCATCCCCTGGTTGAGCTGGGATTAAAAACTCATTGCCAGAGCTCTCCTCTGGCTCAGAGGGTGCTCCAGGGGCTGCATAAATCCCTCACGGAGAGAGCTGGGAATGCCGGAATGCTTTGGGAAGGGCTGAAAACTCATCCAACACCTCCCACCATCCCAGGGTGATCCCAGCCTGGCCTTGGGCACTTCCAGGGATCCAGGAGCAGCCACAGATCCTCTGGGAATTCCATCCCAGCCCTGAGCCACCCTCACAGACAGGAATTCCTTCCCAATATCCCACCCCAATCTCCCCATTCCCAGTGGGAAGCCATTCCCTGTGTCCTGTCCCTCCAGGCTTTGGTCCCAGTCCCTCTCCAGCTCTCCTGGAGCCCCTTTAGGGCCTGGATGGGCTCTGAGCTCTCCCTGGAGAGATGCTCCATCCCTCGGATCCCATCTTGGAGCCTTCTCCAGGCTCTCTCCGGCAGCTCCAGGCCCTCCCTGATCCTCCCTCCCTGGGGCAGCTCTGCAGGTGGGGGCAGAGGGGGCAGAATCCCAGTCCTGATCCCGATCCCAAACCTGATCCCAGTCCTGATCCTGATCCCGATCCCAATCCCGATGCCAGTCCCAGTCAGAAATCCCAGTCCCGATCCTAATCCCGATCCTGATCCCAGTCCTGATCCCGATCCCAGNATGCTCCATCCCTCGGATCCCATCTTGGAGCCTTCTCCAGGCTCTCTCCGGCAGCTCCAGGCCCTCCCTGATCCTCCCTCCCTGGGGCAGCTCTGCAGGTGGGGGCAGAGGGGGCAGAATCCCAGTCCTGATCCCGATCCCAAACCTGATCCCAGTCCTGATCCTGATCCCGATCCCAATCCCGATGCCAGTCCCAGTCAGAAATCCCAGTCCCGATCCTAATCCCGATCCTGATCCCAGTCCTGATCCCGATCCCAGTCCTGATCCCAGTCCCAGTCCCAGTCCCGATCCTGATCCCGATCCTGATCCCAATCACCATCCCAGTCCCAATCCCCATCCTGATTCCGATCCTGATCCCAGTCCCAGTCCGAATTCCAGTCCCAGTCCCATTCCCAGTCCCAGTCCCAGTCCCAATCCCCATCCTGATTCCGATCCTGATTCTGATCCTGATCCCGATCCCGATCCTGATCCTAGTCCCAGTCCCAGTCCCAGTCCCAGTCCCAGTCCCAGTCCCAGTCCCAGTCCCAGTCCCCATCCTGCTGCCCGCGGGGCTCTGACGCAGTTGGAATTCCGGTGATTCCCAGGGGAGCTCCCGGCTCAGGGAGGGTGCGAAAACGGGGATGGAAACCGGGAATAAATCCCATTATCCTCTTCTCTTTCCCGAGCCGTTATCCCGCTCCCCACAGGCTGCACAACCCCCCCCCAAATCCCTGGATTCCCCATCCCTCCTCCTCTGCATCCCGGCGATAAAGAGCTCCTTCCCCAAATCCTGGGGCTGGGCCTCGGCCTTATCCAGGCTCGGGATAATTTGATTTTCGGCGTTGGGAATTACCACAATAAAAGCAAGGATTTGCAGCCGGGCGGGGCCGGCGGCAGCTGGGCTGGGCTGGGCTGTGTGCGAGCGAGCTCTTCCCTGGGGAATATTCCCCAAAAAATTAAAAAAACAGGGAAAATCTTCCTTCCTGCTCTGGGATAAAAGCGGGACGCGCTCCTCTCCGGGGATTGGGGTGGATTTGGGGTGGTTTGGGCGGATTGGGGTGGATTTGGGTGGATTGGGGGTTGCTGCTGCCCGAATTCCCTTCGCGGGATATTCCAGGAGAAGCAGGAGGGCTTGGAGCACCATTCCCTGCGGGAGACACGGCGGAGAAGGGCTTGGATCAGCCCCGACCCCCCCACGGCCGCCCTGGCTCCTTTTCCCCCCTAAAATCCTCCCCTGGTCCCCCCCAAAGCTGCCTCAGCCAGGGCAGGATCCCAAATATCCAAAGGGAGAAGGGGGAAATCAGGAATCTCGGCACTCCCTCATTCCTCCCCTTTTCCCCTCACTCCTGGGAATTCCTGCGTTTTCCTTTGGGAAAGCTCGGACCGGGAGGGGACCCTGGGTGGGATCCTTCTCCCTCCCGAGCCCCCCACCCTCCCGGCCGCGTTTCCCACCGGGATCACCCCGGATCCGAGGGAAGCTTTGCCCTGGGAGGGGCGGCGGAGCCATGGGAGGGGGATGGAAGCACGAATTCCATGAATTATTTACTCCTGGATCGCGGCGGCTCCGCTGAATTATTGAGCAGGGTTTGGATCTGGAGGCCGACGGAGCGGAAGCGAACGGAGCTGGGGGGAGAGGAGCGAACATCCCGGGGGGGATCCGGGCCCTTTTCCCTCCGCTTTTTTTTCCCTGGAAAGGAGCAGGAGGTGCCCGTGGGGTCCTGGGGGTGAATCCCGGGCAGGCGGAGCCGGCAGGGCTCGGCTGTTCCAGCAGGATTTGTTCTGCTGCCCAAGGGGTTGGGAGGCAAACATTGCGTAAGTGGTGAGTAATGGAGGGGGAGGAGGAGGAGGAGGAGGAAGAAGGGAAGGAAGAGGAGGTGGAGAAGAAGGGGGAGGTGGAGAAGAAGGAGGAGGAAGAAGGGAAGGAGGAGAAGGTGGAGGAGGTGAAGGTGGAGGAGGAGGAGGAAGAGACTGAGAAGAAAAAGGAGAGAAAACTTCTGCTCCAGAGCTCCTGGATTGGGATGAGCCCGAGTCTGGGATGTTTCCCTCACCGACATTCCCGTTTGTCACCCCCGGCTGTGACACCTGGACTGGGACAGGAAGGCTTTGGGATGTTCCATCCAGGGTGATATTCCCATTTCTGACCTCGGGTGCGATGTCTGGATTGGGATGATGGAGTCTGGGACATTCCCATTTGTCACCCCTGGATGTGACCCCAGCTCCCTCACGCAGTTTGGGATCCCCCCTGGCCTTCCCCCTTCCCTCCACCGAGATTCCCTCAGCTCCCTCCCCACACCAGGGGCAGGACTTTGGAGCAGGACTTTGGAGCAGGATTTTGGAGCAGGATTTTGGAGCAGGATTTTGGAGCAGGATCTTGGAGGAGGAATTTGGAGCAGGATTTTGGAGGAGGAATTTGGAACAGGATTTTGGAGCAGGATCTTGGAGCAGGATCTTGGAGCACCTCATCTCACACATAAAACATTCAGCCTCTGTGTTTGCCTTTTGTCCCAAATTTTCCATCTCCTCTCTCTGCCAGGAGGAATTCCTGGCTGGGTCGGAGCTGGATCAGACGGGGAACACTCCCGGGGGTCTCCAGAGCCATCCCAGCTCCTCCCTGCTCCCATTCTGGAGCTGATGCCACTCCAAGCTCCGGGGACACATTTGGGACTCATCTCCGTTTGAGCAGCGACCAAAGGCAGAGGCTGAGGAGGATCCGAGATGCTCTCCCAGCATTAATTTTGATGGGAAAGGCATGGATGGATCCCAGCAGTGGAAGAGGAAATGTCAATCTGCCTTCGAGCTGGGATTGGATTTTCTCATGACCTTCTGGGGTTTTTTTGGGGGCTGGGATGGGAACCAGAGCTGCTTCTCAGAGCTCTGCTTCCTTTTCCAGCCTTTTCCAGCCTTTCCTCACTCCTCCGATCTTCCTTCACGGCTCTGTGGGGGGAAAAAGTCATTAAATACACACCTACTTCTGGTTTTTATCACTGATCTGATTATCTTGTAATTCCCTCCCCGAGCAGCGAACGAGCACGAGCCGAGTCCTATCCAATTTCAGTGGATTTGTAAATAATCTGGTGATGAGGAAAAAAGGTGGGGGGGGGGGGGGAAAGGGGGGGAAAATCCTGTCTTGGTCATTTCTGCTTTTCCTTTAGCCAGAAATATACAGGATTTTATTCCATGTATCCACACAAATCCACTTCGGGCTGTGTCCAGGGGGATTGAGGGAGGAGGGGTGCGAGGGATGCAGGAGGGACTCACCTGAGCGAGCCTGGGGAACATTTCCCTGCCCAAATTCCCTCCAGGGACACAAATCCTGGGTGTTTCCCCCCCTGCTTGCAGCGAAAGTACAAAACTGGGTTATTACAAAAACTGTGGAATTTTCTTTTTTTTTTTTTTCTTCCTGGAGGGATTTTTAAACTCCATTAAAGGGTGGGAATGTTCGCAGGGGCATTTTCACAATGGAAAAAATCAGCTCCTGCTGTGAGGACATCCAGGTGGATTCAGGGAGACTCTTTGGAGCCTTCGTCCCGCGCTCCTCAGGAACCCAAACCTCCACCAGGATCATGTCCAGCTCCTCTCCGGGGCTCCCTTGCCCTGGGAAGGGTTTCAGGTGGCTGCAGGGTGGGATGGGATCCATGGGATGGGATGGGATGGGATGGGATGGGATCCATGGGATGGGATCCATGGGATGGGAAGGAGCAGCCAGGGAGGCTGAGTTCCAGCCCAGGAGGAGCCGAGCACCTCCTCAGGGACACCCAGGGGACACCCAGGGGACACTCAGGGCTCTGCCCCCCACGGTGTCAGAGCTCCTGAGCTCCCTGCGCTGCCCGAGCCCAGAGGATTCCCGGGAAGCTGCAGCTGCAGCCACTGGCCCAGCTGGTGCTGAGCCCTCCTCGGCTGGGCCTCCCTGCTTGTGATTTACTATGGAAACATCGAACTCTGCTGAAAATGAATCATCTTTTCCCTCTGAGCAGAGTCCTGCTAAACCATCTCTGTGCTCACGTGAATCAGCTCTCTCCTTCTCCTCCTCCTCCTCCTCCTCCTCCTCTTTCTACTTCTATCTCTCCTTCTCCCTCTTCTCCTCCTTCTCTCTTCTTCTCCTCCTCCCTCTCCCTTCTCCTTCTCCTTCTCCTTCTCCTTCTCCTTCTCCTTCTCCTTCTCCTTCTCCTTCTCCTTCTCCTTCTCCTTCTTCTCTTCTCCTTCTCCTCTTTCTCCCTTCATTTCGGAGCTCCCAAAACATCCAATTCCAGCCGCGGGGTTGTGGCAGCGCTGCTCGGCTCAGCAGAGGCCGCGGGAGCTGCCAGGAGCCGGCGTTAGCAGAGAAATCCCAAACCACAGCTCCGTGCCCAGCTCCGACCCCGCGGCACCCCCAGAAATCCCAAACCACAGCCCCTGGCAAACACCGGGAGCGGAGGGTTGGGATCGGGGTCACTCCTCCCGCTCCTTCCTGGGGTGCTGGCGCGGCTCCCACCGGGAGAGGAGCAAATCCCGGCTCCGAGCTCCTCCTGGAGCCAGAGGCCGGAGCTCCACCCGCGGGAGGCGATCCCGACCCCACGGGCACCCAGCACCCGGTGTGGGACTGGTTTGGTCCCTGTCCCCGATCCTGGAGCCCCCTGGTCCCGGGGGTCCTGCTGGAATGGGGGTCCTGGGCTGGAATGAGGGATCCTGGGCTGGAATGGAGGATCCTGGGCTGGAATGAGGGATCCTGGGCTGGAATGAGGATCCTGGGCTGGAATGAGGGATCCTGGGCTGGAATGAGGATCCTGGGCTGGAATGAGGGATCCTGGGCTGGAATGAGGGATCCTGGGCTGGAATGAGGATCCTGGGCTGGAATGAGGGATCCTGGGTTGGAATGGAGGGTCCTGGGCTGGAATGAGGGATCCTGGGCTGGAATGGAGGGTCCTGGGCTGGAGTGGAGGATCCTGGGCTGGAATGGGGATCCTGTTGGGGCTCGGGGGACCCTCCCTCCCCGCATACCTGACCCTGCCGCAGCCCCGCAGCTCCGTGCCCGGGACAAGCCCCGATGTGCCCGGAGAATTCCTGAGCGCTGCGTCAGCGCAGGCAGGGAAGGAGAACTCGGGGCAGGAAGAGATTCCCGAGCAGGTGAGGGGGAAGGAGGCGAACAAACTCCCCCAGGGGCTGGTGCGCGGGGAAGGGAGGGATGTGGGAGCGTCGCCGCAGCTCCAGCCCCGTTCTGGGAAATCCCACGTGCGGGAGCAGGATGGGCCTCACCTCGTGGCCAGGCACAACCGGCTTGGGCTACCGAAATCGGGGCCCAGCCTGAGCTGGTTCAGCAGAGACGTTCGGGGCTTTCCTTCAGAGCATCCCTCGCACTCGGGGGAGCTCAGGAGGGGTCAGGTCCCCCCACGCCCTTGGCCCAGCAGGTCCCAGCCCTGTCCCCGCCGGTGCCACCGGGAGCGGCGGCGGCACGAGCCGGGCACGGACATCGGAGCCTCGGCTCAAAGTCCTGGCTCCGGATCAGGCAAAACCGGAACTTCAGCCCGGGCCTTTCCCGGCCGGGAGGGCTCCCCGCTGCCGGCCGCACCCCCTGGGCTCTGGGCTCCATTCCCGCAGAGCTTCCCAAGGCGCCAGACCCGATCCCAGCGCCGGGAGAGCTCAGATCCGCTCCCTCCTGCCCCCGGAGCGAGCACGGGAACTGCCCCCGGCCCGAGCGGCGCGGAGGA
>VZTN01009272.1:0-51016 GCA_013400515.1 Erpornis zantholeuca
TCCCCAGTCTATACACACAGCCAAGGTTTCCCCATCTCAGGTTCGGAATCCCACACTTTTCCTTTTCAAACTCCATGTGGTTGGTGATTGCCCATCTCTCTCATTTGTCGATGTCTGTCTGCAGGGCTTCTCTTCTACCCACTCTTCTGGGAAACAGGAACCCCCTGTGAACTTGCTCATCACAATCCATCAGAGAGAAACTAGAAAAAACTCTAGAGTAAAATCAGGTCTGATTTTTAAGCTCAAGCTTATCATGATTACTCAAAAAAAATTCACTGAGCATTTAGTGACCACAAAGTCATGCCATTACTCTGAAAGAAACAAGCTACATTTTGCCTCATTATCTCTGAGAACAAAAAGTTACATAGATTTTTGCAAACACTGGGTTTTTTTTAGTGTTTCTTTAAATCTTAGTATATAAATAACTATTGAAAATACTTTTTATTGCAGTTGGCATTTTACCTAAGGTCATAGCAAGTTGCTTCCCTGGTAAAATGTCTTTTTTTCTAACCATGAGAATATAACTGAGACTGTCAGGTTAATTTTCTTTTAAAAAGTTTAAGTGTTAAAGCAAATTGCTCATTGAAGAGAACACAGTCACTTCAGTGTGGTGATCTGGCAGGACACCAAGGCCTATAGTACTTCCTACAGACAACTTTTCAACACAACCTTTGCAAACAAGACACTCTTCATGGTGCAGAGCCCTGTGCCCACACACCCACTGCAGGAAACAACTGATGGCAGCATTGATTGCCATTAAGCTTTCCACAAATGGTGTGCAGGAAGAGGTGGAATTTGTTTTTAGCAGTTGGACCAGAAGCTTGGTAAAAACCAGTTGAGATTTATCTGTAAATAGAAAATCACAGTAGAAATTAGCCAATTGCAACCAGGCTGCTTGTTTAGAATCATTTTCTGCATGGGGCTCTCTTCTTGCCACCAAAATCAAATTATGAATCTCAGTCTGTTTTTGCAATTGCTCTCTATACCTTATAGATCTTGTTTTTTTCAGTTCCTACCAAGGCTTTTGCATTTCCAATGTAAGTTTCTAGCAAAGCATACCCACTAGTTAGCAAGAGTCAGAATCTATGGAGATAGGCCTGAACCCTGCACAAATTCTTTCTGCATGTATTTTATGTATCTTTCTCTCAGCTGCACCTGTCTGATGATGCAAATTCTGCCCAGGTAGTGATGTAGTTTGAACTGCAGCATGCACACTCATGCTCATGTCCTCTTTCCTGCTGTGTGTATGGATCTTTAAAAGCTCTGTGGCCCATAGAGCAAAGGTAATTAAGTATGGAAGCCAGCTGGGTTTTAGGCATCTGGCCAGCATCATCACTCTTGAAATCCCAGTTGGTGTTTATCTACAACCTGAAGTTTCTAAACACTTTTGCAATCTGACAGTATTTGTGCCAATTGACTTGTGCCAATATTTTGCCTAAACACTGCAAATATGCTGTTTTTCCATAAAGGTAATGCACACACTGGGTTTTATACCTGTTGTGTAACTATGTGAGTTTAAATGGTACAAAACTTCTCCTTCTGAAGTGAAGGTTACAAAGATTTAACCTATGAGTGTGCAGTGGTGGCTAGATCTGGATGCCCACGGCAGCACACAGCCATGCTCCATCACAGTCTTCTCTGTCGCTAGCTAGGGAAAAGCTGAATTTCATACAGGCACATTTTATAAGAAGATCTATTCCTCAGGCACCCAGACTCTGTGGACTGTGTTATATATAAAGGCACTTTGGACTTTCTGAATTGTCTGCAGGCAGTCACTGAAAGAATCCACAACACTGTTCAGCTCCTGTTCAGAAAATTGCCACATGAATGAAAGCAGATGAACTGCATCCCTCCTGTCCTTGTGACATAGTTAAGGAAAGGAGCACTCCTACTGTACTTTCTCTTACCCTCTGCAAAGGCCAAATGCATGTTTCCCATGCCTTTATAAGAGATTATTTCTAACCCAGCAACTGTAGAATAAAATTACAAATTCCACATTGGTTCAAAACCAATCGGGGAACCTGTCCTTGCCAGTATTGTCCAAATAAGAAAATGCTTAGCTGCCTATACAGCACAAGCTGAAAACAGTCTCTCCTATTAACATTTTTGATGCAATGCCCACTTGGAATCAGAAGGATGCTGTATAATTCTCCAGATGAAGGAGAAACCACAATCATTTGACTCTGAATCTTTCCTTCTTCCTGATGCTATTGTGTACATTTTTTAGCTCATATCCCTGGAAGTTTTTGAGTTCATTTTCAATACCTACATTGTCCTTTACCTGCCTCCCATCCTCATCATCTAATGTTTTTCTTTTCCAAATTTCCCTCTAGAGGATGGTGCCAAGAATGTACTCCCTGCCAAATTCATATTGGTTTTTATTTTCTTTCTAGTTTGTTTGGGGTTTTTTTTAATCTTCTATGGTTATACATTCCAGTTATATACATTCTTTGCACTCCCTCATTATTTATATTGAGTCCCAGTAATTACTTATCATTCCTTTAATTCCCTGCCATAGGCTCATGTCTTTCTACTGTACTGTGGAAAAATTGAGGGAGCTCTTAAAAGCAGTTCCTTAGGGTGGTTGGGATTGCTTCTGTTCTCTTCCAAAATCATATTGGAATTGTATCTCTTAATCTTTTACTGCTGAGGCTTCACTTTTCCTGACACATCATGGTGTGGGAGGATGTCTGGTGTGGAAGTTCATCTTCATCAGTTCATTCAGATCACCTCTGAACGTTCAGAACCCCACATGTTTCCTGTTTTCCCCAGGATGCTTGAATTCAACCTGCGCTTCTGAAATCCTTTAGTCCTACTGACTGAAATATTATCCATGTTTTGCCTTTAATTTACAGTAAGTTTTGCATATATATACACTGTTCCTTGCAGAGTTCAATACTGACAATTCTTTACTATAGGGTGGTGAGGCACTGGCACAAATTGCCCAGAGAAGCCATGGATGTCCCAGCCCTGGACGTGTTCAAAGCCAGGCTGGATGGGGCTTTGGACAACCTGGTCTAGTGGAAGGTATCTCTGCCCATAGCAGGAGAGTGGAAATAAATGATGTTTAGGGTCCTTCCAACCCAAGCCGTTCAGTGATTTATTTATATTTTATGCCCAAGCCATTCCATGATATATTTATATGTTTTTTGTCTACCAGAAATAGTTCTTATTTAAAACCTCTGTTGACAGGAGGAGAACTGCCAGCAAACCTTCACCCCTGGACACGAGAAGAGCTAGTAAATAGAATCCCCTGGGAAAATGTTTGTGCAGGGGCTGGGGTCCATCAGTGATGGTCACTTTCTAAGCATTACTTCCTAAGAGCACAGGAGCAGGCAATTATTAAGTGTTGGAAGTCAAGCAGAAAGCCACGCTGGCTGTACAGGGATCTTCTGTTGGAAATAAAGCAAAAAAGGAAGGTGTATGCCCAGTGGAAGGAAGGTCAGGTGACATGGTAAGAATACAGAGATGCTCTTGCTTTAGCAAGGAGAAAATTCGTTGGGCCAAAGTTCAACTGGAGCTGGAGCAGAACTGTGAGGGACAACAAAAAGAGTTATTTTTAAATACAGTCAAGATGCACATGGTAAATAAAGGGTGTCACCTTACCCTTAAACATGGTAATTTCCCATATGGGGTAAAGCACCAGAGCAGGATGCTGTGAGGGGTATGTCCTGTGTTTTTTCTGTACTGTGTAGTCATCCCTGCCTTTTTCTTTACTACTCACTGGGGACGGCTTTTTTGGTTTAGGGTCTTATTGCAGAGGTGTTTGGATAGATAGCCCACTCAAAAGCACTGCCAATGACTTTTGCTTGCATGCACCCAAGCTTTCCTTCATCTTTTGGCTTTGCTGGGAAGGATTTTGTAACTTACAAAACCCCTCTTAAGGTCACATATAAAGGCCACTTGCACAGAGGGACAGAAAGAGTCACAAGCAGACCTTGAAGCACTTTTCCTACTGAAGAGATCAGGAGTCTGCAGGTCAGCTGGAAGACCAGAAAGAGCAGGACCCCAGAAAAATGTTTAGAGTGCCAGCAGCAGTAAGCTGCTGAAAATACACAGACTGACAGATAGAATAGAAACACAGAATCATAGAATCATTTAGAATGGGCCCGTACTGCACATATTGAAACCTCATTTTTTAGCACACAAACACCTCTTAAAAATATTAAGGTGCCTCAAAATTTTTTTATAAGCCAACAGAAAAACTGGAGTTCTGTGTTCCCAACATTATGGATGGAAAAACCTCCCAGAACAAAGTCCCAGACCTTATCACAATTGCTTCCTGAGAGGAAGTGAGGCTAAACAGTGCCCAAGGGCAATTGAAGTCTGCTTGGAAACCTTGTCTCCTGTTGCTCTAGGTATCAAAATAGGAAGTAAACAGCTTAGAAACAGTTCTGAGAATGGTTTGGAGGAAGTACAGCTTCCTGTCCCTGCACTTGCTAAGTTTGCTTATCTTTCATGCTCTCAGCATACCCCCTTCACACAATGAAGCCAGCAAATGCTGCAGAAATGGCCTAGAAAAATAATGTTTATGCAAAAAAATGCATCACCAGCTCACAACTCTGAGAAGCCTTGCAATGTTCTGACTAAGAGCTTGAGGATATACTTCACATCACTCTCCATTCCAGCACCAAGATTTTCACCAAAGATACACCTCATGTAGCAGGTGGCCTTAGATCTTTGCTGAAGATGCAACTTGATTCTGATTTTCACTGTGTTCGCGTACATATGATAGCAATGGCTAAAACACTTCAAAATATTTTACAGGTATTGCTTAAAAGGAAAATACAGTGTTTTCTGGAGTTTTCTTTGTACCTTCATTGGGTTTGGGAAAAAATCAATCCCCAGTCTGCTTGAGCTCGTAACTGGAGATATGATATACAGAGACAACCAGAGAATACAATGCTCTTTTCATCAAAGCTACAGGCCTTTATGAAAGACATGATGACAGTAGACATACTAATGAGAAAGAGTGAAGGTCCATACAAGTCCTTAAGGCATCAGCCCTACAGGGAGAGGTCAAACCAGAGCTGGCAGAACAGAGCTGGTCTCAGTGGCCCAGTGACCCAACTTATTATTAGTGCATTAGAGGGGTTAGAGTCATTTTTTGGTTAGGGTGAGGATGAAATACATGATTTTAAAATGCACTGATCTGGTGAAATTCACATGAGGTAGCTAGGTGCTAACAGTTCTGGCATGAAGAAAGTGCCTGATGACCAGAAAGGTATTTCTGAAAGCTGCAAAAAGCAGAAATGCAGGATTTCAGCAGAGAGGAAAATGGAAAAATTAGAAGAAAGAAGAAAAAAGAACCTGATCAGATTCATTCCAGTTACTAAAAATACAAGGACAAACAAACAACTGTCCCCAAGGAGGCAATAAATTAAAGGACGCATGGAATTGTTGAAAACAAATGACGCTAAACCACTCCAGTTTACTTTGTGGAAAAAAACTGGCACTGGATGAAGAGAAGCTAGAAATGCCTTTTATATTGATTTACACAAATCCTTACTAGGCTTTCTCAGAAGTTAATCAAAGAAGCATTTTCTAGATGAATCGACAATGACAATTAAATGGGTGCTAAACAGGTAAAAACCAAACAAGGTACAGTACAGTTTTTCACTGCAAGGAAAAGTCAAACAGGAATTCCGGTCAATTTGCTCTAAATGAGGACTGATTTTGTATTTTCATGAGTGATTTGGCCAGCAGAATATATAACATTACTGTTACTAAATAGCTGCTGGCGGGGAGGAGGAGTGGCCCTAAGGAATTCCAACAGATAAGGGTAACTGAGCACACAAAGAAGAAGAGGTTGCTTGTCCAGAGGAAAGGAAGACCAGTTGAAACATGGCAATTGCCTACAAATTCGTGAAATGTAAATGCAAAGCAGGAGGGAGAAATGTAAATGCAAAGCAGAACTGTCTGTTCTCCCTAAATTTCAGCACAGGCCAAGCTGGGTTATGGCTTTAGGTGGTCTGTGTCTGAGGAGCATCTGTGGGCAAGTGATACTACTTGGGGCTAGCACAACACTCACCCCCCTCTTAGCTCTGTATTTTCTGATTTAGTTGCAGTGGAATACTTCTGGAAGCTATAAAAAAATGAAGGTAAAATCTGAGGTAAATATGTAGAAAATCGACAGACGTATGGCTTGGATTATCACTATCTGGAGGCTGACTAGTAAAATGTACAGGGAATATTTTTTAATTTCATTTCAAATTTTAACACAAGATCAGGTTTTCACAATGAATCATGTAAACATTTCAGATTGACTCTTTCAAAACAAAATTTACTATTTTTGGGAAAAAAAGAAAAGGAAGACATTTCTGGGTTGCAAGCTGGTCCAAACTTTACACATGGGTAGTTTGTAAAGTTTAATTTTTTACTTTCACTGTAGGATGATTTTTAATATTTCTAATCAAGATATTCCAATAACTCAGCTGGAAAAAACTTGTGTTTTCATTTTTTTTTAAATTTTCTTCAAAATCTCATTACTTCAGTCCTTTTGCTAAACGAATATTTTAATTACATAATTTTATTAACTGGACAAAGCACTGTACTGGACAAAATGCTACATCAAAGTTCTGCTGGCTGCTGTCACAGGACATACACTGTAGAATATGTGGTATTTCAGCCTTTTCAGTATTCTAAAAAATCTGATGAAGATTTTGCAAGCAGTTGTTTAGGTTTCATTCACTGCTGCACTCACAACTTTTAAGAGCAAATTTTAGACTGGGAACAGCATTTTTGTACACCAATGAGTAAACAAATAAAATCCTCCTAAGAAGGAAGAAATCACAGCATCATAGAGTGTGCTGATTTGGAAGGGACCCACAAGGCAACTCCTGGCCCCGCACAGGAAAACCCCAAAAGTCTCACCATGTGCCTGAGAGCACTGTCCAAACACTTCTTGAGCTCTGTCAGGCTTGGTGCTGTGACCACTTCCCTGGGGAACTGTTCCAGTGCCCAGCCACCCCCTGGGTGAAGAACCTTTTCCTTAAATCCAGTCTAACACAATTTCAGGCCCTTACCTTGGGTTCTGTCACTGGTCTCCACACAGAAAAGATGACAGAATCACAGAATCATTTAGGTTGGAAAAGATCTCTGGCATCATCGAGTCCAACCTGTGACTCATCACCACTGTGTCAACCAGACAATGGCACAGAGTGCCATATCCAGTCCTTTTGTAAGTGCCTCCAATGATAGTGACTCCACCACCTCCCTGGGAAGCCCATTCCAATGCCCAGTCATCCTTTCCATGAAGAAATTCTTCCTAATGTCCATCCCAAACCTCCCCTGGCACATCTTAATGCTGTGTCATTTTGTTGCTGGTTACCTTGAAAAAGAGACCACCCCCTCCTGGCTACAGCCTCCTTTCAGGGAGTTGCAGAGAGTGGTAAGGTCTCTCCTGAGCCTCCTCCAGGATAAACACCTCCAGCTCCCTCAGCTGCTACTCAGTCTCTGCCCCTCTGCTTACCATCATGAGGAAATTTTAACTGCAATGAGGTCTTCTCCCTTGTCTCCTCCAGACTGAACTGACCAAAGGACCTCAGCTGATGCCTTAGGTTTTAATTTTTATATTTTTTCAAATCCTGTACTGCTAGTGTAATTCCGAAGTTCCTTGTAGCTTATTAGCTGCCACTCTCTCATGCTAAGACAGACAGAACAAAATCTCTCTAACTTGCTCTCCAAGGACACCCAGACTGTCCTAGGCCCAAAAGTGTAAACCAGCGTCTTGGGGAGTGGGGGGCAACCTTGGGTAAATTACATCATTAGCTAAAGTTTTAATTGGTGAATTTATGCTGATATGCAAATGGACCAAACCTATAAAAGTCTGAAGAACTCGTGACCTGTCGTTCATCCTGGGATCCACTGAGGCAGGAGCCTCCAGACCCCCAGAGTGTACCCTTTGAAGGCTTTTCAAATCAATACCTCCTTTATTCTCTTATTACTGTCTAGTCTCTATTTTTAGGTAGCCAGATAAGGCATCATATTCACTCCTCACACAGCTTCTCCCCCAGATCATTCACCATCCTCATGGCCATCATTTGGATGTTCTTTAATGGTTTAATGTCTTTTTTATATTGTGGCACCCAAAACTGCCCCCAGCACTGGAGGTGAGGCTGCCCCAGAGCAGAGCAGGACAATCTCCTCCCTTACCCAGCTGGCAATGCTGTGTCTGATGTACCCCAGGGCAGGGTTGGCCCTCCTGGCTGCCAGGGCACTGCTGGCTTATGTTCAACTTGCCATTGACTCAGAGCCCCAGGGCCCTTTCTGAGGCACTGCTTCCCAGCATCTCCTTCCCCAGTCTATACACACAGCCAGGGCTGCCCCATCCCAGGTGTAGATTCTGGCACCGATCTTTGCTGAACTTCATGCAGTTGGTGATTGCCCATCTCTCTCATTTGTCGAAGTGTCTTTCCAGGACCTCTCTGCCTTCGAGGGAAACACCAGCTCCTCCCAGTTTTGTATCATTTGTGAGCTTACTTAGCATCCCTTTCAGTCCTAAGTACAAGTGATACATGAAGATGTTGAGGAACATTCGGCCAAGGATGGAGCCCTGTGGAACCCCACCAGTGACAGGTCCCCAGTCTGATGCCACCCCATTCACTGTAACCCTTTGTGCCCACCTGTGAGCCAGCTGCTCACCCACCACAGGATGTGCTTATCCACCTGTGAGCCGGACAGTTTGTCCAGAAGGATCCTGTGAGAGACAGTATCAAAAGCTTTGCTGAAGTGCAAAAAGATAAAAATAACATTCACTGGCTTCCCTTGATCAGCTAGGTGGGCTACTTTGTCATGGAAGGAAGTTAGGTTTGACAAGCAGGACTTTCCCCACATGAAGCCTCACTGGCTGTGACCAATGACTGCAATGTCCTCCTGGTGTTTTTCAGTGACTCCCAGAAGAATCTCTTATGTCATTTTACTGGGCACTACTGAGACTGACAGGCCTGTAGTTTCCAGGCTCCTCCTTCTCACCCCTCTTGAAAATCAGGACCTCTCCAGATTCCCACGACCACTCAAAAATCATCCAGAGAGTCTTTGCAGTGGCACCAGCCAGCTCTCTGGGCATTCTCAGATTAATCCCTCAGCAGATTTGTAAGGATCCAGCTGGAGCAGCAGATCCCACACATGTTCAGAGTCAGCAGGGATTTGATCATTCTCACAGTCATGGTCCTGCAGCTCAGGCCACTGAGACCCTCTTGGTCAGTCATCCATGTGGAAGACAGAGGCAAAGACTGCCGTAAACAACCTGCTTCTTCTGTGTCCCTCTTCATGAGGTGACCACCCTCTTCCTATTATAAAAAGTAGAAGTCTTTAAAAATGAGAGTTCAGTGGTTTAAAATTGCCATACTGCTTCTGCTTCTGGTTGAGATTAGGAACAGAAAACTTGAAGGGACAACTGACTTTTTCTACACTTGTGTGATTCCATTAACACCCACAGTAGTGTGCAATGAAAATTGGGCCAGAGTTTTTTAAATAGAGTCTTGGGAGTGCCACAAAGTAAGGAAAGGGTTTAAAAACATACTTCATAGATAACTGGATTTTTCTGATGTCGCTAAGTGTTTTCTGAACTTTCCCGATTTAAGGTCATAAGGCTCACTGCCAGTGTGCAGTAAGTGAGGGGAATGTAAGAGGAATGGTACCACAGCTGCCACTTCTGTCTGCTGGACTATCTAAATGTCAGGAGGAGTCTCCATTAAAAAAATGCAAGTGGTGACAGAACTGGAAAGGATGGCCTGATGACACACTTGGGTTCCATGTACCTGAGGTGAAATGAAGCCAGCCAACATTTTGGCTCCAAAAGGCTGCATCAGATGACTGTGGTATGCAAGCAGCTTCCTCAGGATGAAAAGACAGCATCTGAGAGTCTTTGTAGCCCTCAAACCAAGACAAGGAAAAAACAGGAGCTGGGCAAAACACATTCCTGAGGAAGCCATATAGTTGTGCACATCTCTATTTTTTCCATGGCAGACACTGTTTGCTTGCCAATGTCACCAACCACCTGTGGCCCTTTAGGAGCATGTGGTCAAGTTATCCTGAATGAGGCAGTGACTACTCTTGGTGGTCTGGTTGTCTTCAAGATCCTTGCTTTGCGTGCTATCATTTAATCACCTGCACTGCCTCTCATAGAGATTTGCTAACAATGAAAAGCTTCCAACTATTTTTCCTGTTCAGTGACAGAACAGGAACTTTGTGTCTGTGAGAAATGTAAGACTGGACATGTTTGTGATGTCATGAGACAAAATCTCTTTAAGCTCATGACAATATTGGTAAACTGAATATTTTAAAAGGAATGGGAAATTCCATTGAATTCCATTTCAAAAGGGATGGGAAACTTGTATCTAGCCAGAGCCAGGGAGTCCTACAAAAAAACCTGCTTTTTGGGATACTGCCATTCTCTGGTCAGCATCACAGAGCACCAAGTTCAGCCCAATGCAATATCCAATCCAACCAGGGCATGCTAGTGATGCCTTAGGTTTTAACTTTTACATTTTTCAAATCCTGTACTGCTAGTTAAATAGTTAAATAACTGTAGCCTCTTAAATGCTGTTCTCTTATGCTGTTCTCTATGCTAAGATAGACATAACAAAACCTCTAACTTGCCCTCCAAGGACATCCCGAAACAAGAACTGTAAACCATCATCTTGGGAAGAGGGGGCCAGGCTGGGGGAAATCACATTACTGGCTGAGTTCTGGATGGTGAATTGATATTGTTATAAAAGTGTGAAGCACTCGTGACCTGTCGTCCATTTTTGGGATCCACTGAGGCAGGACCTCTGGACCCCGAAGTGTGCATCTGAAGGCCTTTCAAATAAATACCACCTTTATTCCTTTGTTCCTGTCTGGTGTCTGTTTTTAGGTAGCCACTTTAAGGCATTACTAGGACTCCTCAAGGGCTCAGTTCCCAACTTCAGCTCTTTTTCTAATCATCACACAAGATTTTAAGTACTAAAAGTTATGTTCTCTGAAATAACTTTGCCATCTCAGGTGTCCTGCCCTGCCCAGATGTGCCAACAATAGCCAATGGCAAAGATCTGGAGCTTGACCTTCCCTGGCTTTCTGGTGGCTACAACCCAGCCTGGGGTCTCAGGCAGGGAAAGCAACCACGTGGCTTCCCTCTTTGGCCTTCCCTTGTGCCATGGCCCAGGCAGTGGCAGTTCACAGGATGCAGCCAGCACCACAGGGATCCGCCCTGCCCCCGGGGGTGGTTCTGGGGCATGGCCCTTTGTGACAGTGACCTGATGTCACAGCGGCCATTTGTGATCCAGTGCCCTAGGAGAACACCTCCCTCAGGAAGCAGCAGCTGCCCAGGGCAACGCCGACAAGTCTGCAGCAGAGGATGCCAAAGACAATCATGGAGAAGGAGAAGCAGCTGGCAGCACGACCTGCACAGGCACATGGCATGGCTGGATCAGCTTCCCTGAGCAGGGATGAATATGTAGACCCAGGCTACCAGCAGGAGCTAGAAGGGCTGACAGTGTGCATTGAGTGCTACCACAGCCCTACGTGGCTGTGGGGGCACAAGAAGCATGGGCCTTTTCTGAAGGAGATCATCGTGTCATTCAAGAGGAGGCCTTTAGAGGAGCGCCACGAGAGCTGCTTGGCCAGCAGTGCCTGCAGACAGGCCCCTCTCTGGAAAGCCACCCTGCCACACCAGCAGGGTGGCCTGGAGGACAGGGAGTTCCAGCAGGCGGAGAGCCAAGAACAGGGTTCCTCTCTGAAGTGCTCTGGGGGGCTCAATGACACATCTGGGCAGGTGAGTGCCAAGGACAGAATGGGACAGCCTGAGATGGGGTGGGACAGGGGCATGAGCCTGTCATGGGTGGCTGGCTGCACCACAGCACAGCAGCCACAGGTGATAGGGACGTTCACAAAGGGTATCATGAATAAGCAGGTGATACTGGAGCAGCTGGGAGCCCAAGCTCCAACCATCAAGCCAATGACCTTGACCAGGGAAGAGGAATGTAAAGACACCACTGACGCAGAGCTGTCTGAGGGAGAGGAGTGGGCAGATGCCATGGACGTAGAGCTCTCAGAGGAAGAGGAATGGGAAGATGCCATTGGCACTGAGCTGACAGAGGAAGAGAAAAAGGACGATAGAATAGACGCAGAGCCGTCTCAAGGGGCAGATGCCATTGGGTCCCCTTATGTCCCTCACTGGTTCAATTTCTTGGGCCTAGAGGACAACAAAGGCTCCCACACTGGTCCTAGGGTGGGTCCCAGCTGCCCCAGCAGCGTGGGCAGAGAGACCACAGGAGAGGCAGCTGACAAACTGCTGAGAGCACCTCCTGCCCCAGTGCATCCAGCACATGCCCAGCTGGCTGATTCTGGCCCACCTGTAGCTCCTGAGGAAGAGGAGTGCCACACACCTCTCAAACATGAGAAGGCAGAGCCACCAGCTTCTTCTGCCCCGGTGGAGGCAGCAACAGCAGCAGGGGCAGAGAACCAGGCACTGGCTCCACATGACCCCACAGCCCATGGCCCAGCTCAGCTGGACACAGCCCAGTCCCTGAGGGCCAAGGGCCTGGGCAAGGCTATGATTGTGGTCCAGGGTCTCAATAAGCCGCCAAGAGAAATGTGGGGCCAGGAACAAAACAGGGATGAGGTAGCAGGAGCCACAGCAATAGAGGCAGAGAATCTGGGAGTTGCCCTGCGCAGCCCCACAACCAATTCTCTGTCACTGCTGGACATGGCTGACCACGTCAGGACTGAGGTTGTTAAGAAGGCCCGGCTTGTGATCCAGGGACTTTTCCGGGAGCCAGAAGAAGTATGGGAAGAAGAAGGAACCCTGGATGAGGTGATAGAAGTGACAACCAGAGCAGAAGGCTCAACACCGAAGCCCCCAAGAGTTGATAACCCACCTCTGCTGGACATGGCTGACCACGTCAGGACTGAGGTTGTTAAGAAGGCCTGGCTTGTGATCCAGGGACCTTTCCGGGAGTCAGAAGAAGAGTCGGAGCCGGATGGAAGCCTGGATGAGGCAACAGAAGCAGCAGCTGGAGCAGAGTGGGCAGAGAGCTCAGCACATGCCCCACACCCCCACACAGTCCATGATCTACCTCTGCTGGACATAGCTGACCACGTCAGGACCAAGGTTGTTAAGAAGGCCCAGCTTGTGATCCAGGGACCTTTCCAGGAGCCAGAAGAAGTATGGGAAGAGGAAGGAAGCCTGGATGAGGCAAGAGAAGTGATAACCAGCACAGAAGGGGCAGAGAGCTCAGCACTAAAGCCCCCAAGAGTTGATAACCCACCTCTGCTGGACATGGCTGACTACATCAGGACTGAGGTTGTTAAGAGGGCCCGGCTTGTGATCCAGGGACTTTTCCGGGAGCCAGAAGAAGTATGGGAAGAAGAAGGAACCCTGGATGAGGTGATAGAAGTGACAACCAGAGCAGAAGGCTCAACACCGAAGCCCCCAAGAGTTGATAACCCACCTCTGCTGGACATGGCTGACCACGTCAGGACTGAGGTTGTTAAGAGGGCCTGGCTTATGGTCCAGGCACCTTTCCAGGAGTCAGAAGAAGAGTGGGAGCAGGATGGAAGCCTAGATGAGGTGACAGAAGCAGCAGCTGGAGCAGAGGGGGCAGAGAGCTCAGCACATGCCCCACACCCCCACACAGTCCATGATCTACCTCTGCTGGACATGGCTGACCACGTCAGGACTGAGGTTGTTAAGAGGGCCTGGCTTATGGTCCAGGCACCTTTCCAGGAGTCAGAAGAAGAGTGGGAGCAGGATGGAAGCCTAGATGAGGTGACAGAAGTGACAATCAGAGCAAAAGGGGCAGAGAGCCCAGCATATGCCCCAAACCCCCCCACAGTCAATAACGCACCTCTGCTGGACATGGCTGACCACGTCAGGACTGAGGTTGTTAAGAGGGCCTGGCTTATGGTCCAGGCACCTTTCCAGGAGTCAGAAGAAGAGTGGGAGCAGAATGGAAGCCTAGATGAGGTGACAGAAGTGACAATCAGAGCAAAAGGGGCAGAGAGCCCAGCATATGCCCCAAATCCCCCCACAGTCAATAACGCACCTCTGCTGGACATGGCTGACTACATCAGGGCTGAGGTTGTAAAGAAGTCGCAGTTTGTGGTCCAGGGACCTTTCCAAGAGGTAGAGGAGAAGCAGGACTGGAAACAAAGGCTGGATGAAGCAACTGCAGCAGAAAGACTTGCAGTATGTGCCTACAGCCTTCCTCCCCCTCCAGTCCTCAACACCCCAGCTGGACAGAAATGGCTGAGCCGTACCTGGAGGAGAGTGAAGGCTCCACGCTCAGCCTCCAACACAATCTGCAGCACAGGAAAGAGAGAAGCAGTAACCAAAAGCCAATGCAACGGATCTGATGGACAGCACATCAGGAGTGAGGTATTGCACAAGGCTGTACTAGATAGCAGATTGTGAAACAGCAAGATCTGTGGAACAACAGGACCAAAGGAGCAGGCAGAAGAACAGAGGGACCTGGAACAAGGCTCAGATGAGGTGACCTGAGCTACAAACACATCTAGGATTTGACATAGACAAATTTTGTTTCTAATAAAAGTTGTTAGTTTACAAAGAGTGCCTCTCTGTTTTGTTTTGCCTTCTCTGCCCCCCCTCATCTTCACAGGTCCCCAGGGTCCTGAAAGGAGGTCTTAATGTTCAACTCCTGTCAGATGAGGGGGTTAGAGTTCAATCCTATAGCTCAAAATGTCCTTCTTGCATGGCTTTGGGAGGAAGCAGAGGAGACATTACTCCCACTGCTAGCACTGAGATCCCACAGGACATGGCAGGGCTGTAGCCAACCTCCAAAGAGCCCTTCTGCCGTGCCCTGCCCATGAAGAGCCTCTCCGCATAGGAATTCTTGGAACATTTGTCTCTCCGTTCTTGGCAATGAAAACCCACAATCCTTTAAAGAAAGTTTCATTTCATCTCCTCGGCTCCTTGTGAGGGTAACAAGACGAGCTATGAGCACATGACCTTTGCTACTCAGCCATAATAGCTTGACTTCTTTCAGAGCACTGACTGACAGTCACATTACAAGACACATTTTACCAGCATCTTCTTTTCATCTCATTGTATAGAAAACTTTGCTCCATAGAACTTCACTTTACTTACATCAAATTTTGCAACCCTTACTTTTGTGTCTGAAGAGAGGAACTGTTTCCTCAGGCCAAACCTAACAGACTCTTTCTGAGAACTGGGACAATTGAATTTATAGAATCATAGAATATGCTGAGTTGGAAAGAACCCACAAGTACACTGTGGAACCCCACTAGTGACAGGTCACCACTCTGACGTGGCTCACCTATGAGCCTGTTGCTCACCCATCACATGATGTATTTATCCAGCTGTGAGCTGGACATTTTGTCCAGAAGGATCCTGTGAGAGACAGTATCAAAAGCTTTGCTGAAGTGCAAAAAGATGACATCGAATGGCTTTCCTAGATCAATTCAATGAGTTACCCTCTCATAGAAGAAAATCAGGTTTGAGAAGCACAAGCTTCCTCTCATAAAGCCTTGCTGGCTGTGACCAGTGATGGCATTGTCCCCCAGGTGTTTTTCAATGCCTCCCAGAAAAATCTATTTTATTATTTTACTGGGCACTGCAGTGAGACTGACAGGCCTGTAGTTTCCAGGCTCCTCCTTCTCAGTTCTCTTGAAAACTGGGACATTTGCTGCTTCTAGTCATCTGGGACCTATCTGCATTCCCAACACTGCTCAAAAATTATCCAGAGAGGCTTTGCAGTGACACCAGCCAGGTCTCTGGGCATTCTCAGATTAATCCCTCAGCAGATTTGTAAGGATCCAGCTGGAGCAGCAGATCCCACACATGTTCAGAGTCAATGGAGAGTTGATCATTTTCACAGTCATGGTCCTGCAGCTCAGGCCGCTGAGACCGTCTTTGCCTCTGTCTTCCACATAGTCATCCCTGTGGAAGACAGAGGCAAAGACTGCAGAAAACACACCTGCCTCATCTGTGTCCCTCTTAGTGAGGTGACCACTGTCTTCCTGTAATGGGCTGGTGTTATTTTGTCACAGCCTTTTGCTATTAATATATTTGAAAAAACCTTTTACTTGAAAAAAACTTTTATTTTCCACAGTTCTGGTCAACTTCACTTCGAAGTGAGCTTTGGCTGCATGAATTTTCTCCTTAAAGCAGCAAGCAGCCTCTCTGTGTTCTTCTCTGACCTGCTTCCTCTGGCCGTAAACCTTCCTTTTTCACCTTAATTCAAAGAGAAGGTCCCTGTTTGGTCAAGCTGGCCTTCTACCTCATCTGACCTACAACATTTAGGATTTGCCTGCTCCTGTGATCTTTGGAAATCAGAACTATCACCATCATAACCTCTCTGTGGCTAAGAAGAATTAGCTTCTTCATTCATTTTTTTAAGGCACAAAACTGAAATGGGCCAAATTATTCAAATCATAATTTACAGGAAAAAAGAGACCATTTTCAGTATGTCAGACTTGTGAGAAGGTCCTGACACATTGAGCGGGCTGATCTTAGTTGAATACCAAATATTAAATTCATATTAGAAACATTACATATATTCCCCTTACAGAGAGCATCTCTAAAGACCTGATGGAAGCAGAGGTCACTTATTTGTAAGTGGGACATGCTCACATGTGTCTCCAGATTCAGTTAGGAACTGGGACATGGTAAATACCCAAAGAACCCTCCCTGGAGCTTGGAATTTTGTGTCCAGCAGACATGAAGGATGAGAAATTACATTTTTCTTGGGGCAAATGGTGGAGCAAGCCTCCATTTCCTCTCCTGAATAAATAGTTGCTCTTCTCTAGGCATGATTGTGTCCAAAGGAGGAGAAAGAAGCATCCTACAAGCAAGAGGCATTGTAAACTGCAGCATTACAAGCATGGAAAGGAGTGTTTTCATCTCTCTGTTTTCTCAAAAAAGCTTCAAATGGTCTTGTTTTCATCCCACTGTAGAAAAGTAATAAGTAGAAATATTTAAAAATAAAAGGGGACTGAAAAACAGTTTCCCTCCAAGCTTCAATTTAGAGGCTATTAAGACAAGCCATTCTGACCTCACTGTTTAAATTTCATATTTCCTTGGCCAGACTCTGTTCTGTTGGATTGGAATTACTCACCCTGTGGAAACAACAAACTGCAAAGCCTCGCCCTAGAAATGGAAATGGCAGTACCACATCAACAACCAGTGGGTCAGTGCTCACAGAATACAAGAAATTCTTCAAAAACACCATTCTCTTGCGGTGTAACACTGTCTTCTCCTTTCTAGGCCCTCTGTTTGGAACTTACCTTATACATCTTTATTTGAAATTCTTTTATATGCAAGGGAAGTTCTTAAAGAAAATAATAATTGCTGTGAAAGTCACAAGCCTTGTGCTGGGAATACACTCATCATTTCAGGATTTTGGCTATGCCACAGTTTTCACCACACTTTTCTGATGATAAAATAACTCTTGCTACAGAATGGAAGTTGCCCTAGAGCAAGGTAAAGTAAGTTGTATTTGCATTATGTAAAGTGTTTTGTGATGTGACTATATATATATACACACACACTTTTATTAAAAGGAGAGAAAAATATCTTTTAATTCACATTTGGAAGTTTGGATTAAGTGCCAAGCTTTGATTGAAGGGAAAGCTTAATTTGAACACCTGAACCAACAACGGATATTTCAAAATCCATCCATACATATTGCATGGCTTTTTTTTGAAAGTTCAGAAAATAACGGTGGTAAGAATTTAAGTACCATGTTAAATCTTCAGCCAGTCTTTCCACTCAATATATTTGTTAAAATAATGTGCTGAAGCAGCAGGAATTTATTATTGGGCTTTTCCACACAAGACACACCTTGGATTTTTCCATTCTAAAATCTTTTAACAGATGCATGAAATAGTAAAGGGCTTTATAGAAAAGGCTTTACATATGATGTAAGTTCAAACAGCAACGTAATGAAGATATGAAATATCAACTCTTGACCTATATCTTAATTAGTTTCAGACTCTTAGTCTAATATTTTTAGGTGGTTTTTATATCAACAATTGTATAAACTGAAATCTGAAATAGACATTATACTATGGAGAGAAGTCAGTTATCATGAGCATATATTTGGAGTAAGTTTCTGGTTGCACTTTTTCAACTAGCTGGGTTTAAGTATGACTTTTATAAATTCAAAACACTGGCATACCAAACATTGTCCTACATAATTGTGAGCTGACATCCCACTGTTGCTGACCTTAGATTTATTGACAGACTGAGTGGTGTCTGAGATGCAGAAACCATCATTACTGTGTCACAAGAAGTAACTAAAAATGCCTATTTTGTCTGGATAGATGAAGTCAGATGGTAATATAGAGAGCCTGCATGCCTAACACCTACTCGGGTACGCACTACCTTTGATTTCCTAAATGTATGTAAAAAACACCAGAACAAATGCAGAGGAATCGGACACTTAGGCAGCAAATATGTAGGTAGAGTTGGAGGTATAGCTTGTGGATTTCCCTGTCACCACTGGCACAGTGCAGCTGCCACAGGAGCTGCAGAGATGGCTTGGATCAGATTTCCTGTTTTCCCTGTTGCCTGCAGCACAGACGTTGGTTTGTTGCTCGTGGGCCCCTTGTGTGCCACCTTCTTTACAAAAGAGGCAAACCTTTCCTGATGAGCACACATACCAACTTTGACTTGGAAAAGGACAGCATTTTGTTACACTAAGAAACAGCTAACCTGCTCTGAAATTACACTAGAATTCAAAAACGTAAGATTTCTTGATTTTTCAGTGTAAGAGTTCATTTTCTTAGCATACTTGCTTATAATCCTACCTCTCCCCTAGGACCATCCTATCATTCCTTCTTGGAAAAAACACATAAAAAACATGTTACTAATGCAGAACCTACACAGATCAGCTTCCAGGCTCAAATATGAAAAGGACAGACCTCTGTGTAGCTTGTAGGATGTCAGTCATAAGTCTGAAGTCTTTTAAGACATGTCTGATGGCTTTTCCTTTATCTCCTAAGTAAGGGCTATAAAACAGAGCATGCAAGCTGTTCATAAGGATACTGAAACAGAAGTCATTGCACACTGAGATCAAACAGCTGTTGAATTGGTAAAGCCAGAATTAACCCACAGACTTACAACCAGGTGTGCATTTTTTCGAGCCTCTCATGTTGCACATTAGCTGGGCTGAGTGAGGTAAGCCATGGTATTTCATCAGATTTCCAACACAGCTTCTTGAGCAGTGAGCGAGCTGCTGGCTAAGAAATTATATAAATAAATTAAACTTCTATAGTGTTTTGCATCATATTGAAAGAGTTTTTTTGTGGAAAGAATAGAATGAAACTTTTTGTAAGGAAATGAACTACACAGGCAGCAAAATATGTGAATTGTCACTATCATACTGTGCTTCTGGAAGTAAATCACATTTTTTTATCCCAGCAGGCCACTTATTGCTGGGTAGAATCCACTGGCTATGGGCAAATTGGAAAGATTTCTGTCAGCTCAGGGCCTAGTTTGTCATTTCATTTAACTCACTATTTGGAAAAGAGAAACCAAGTGTAAGAAATGTAGAACAATGCCTGAACTCAAGATTAACCTTGCTCATTTTTGTGTTTTAACCTTGTCGAAGAACCTGTGCTTGTGCAGTTAAAGCTTTTGTAAGGACTTGCAGCTCAAAGAGGCGTTTAGAAAATGGCTTCAAAAACTTATTCTGCAAGAATAATTAGGCAGTGAGGTCAGCAGGTGTTAAAACAAAACAAAATTGTTGTTGCATTAATGCTGCTAAAAATCCCCAACCTGGAAGGCTTGTGTAAAGTTTCATCAATTGCATAAATTTAAGTAATCATTAGAAGATCTGTGCTACCAAATTTTGGTGGCACTGAGAAAGCAGATTAAGCTTTTATAGGCTGGTCAGTGAAGAATTGGACTCTGATCAAAAATGGGGAGACAGGATACTCTAGAGGAGTATCCTCTACAATGCAGCTACATTCAAAATTACTGAAAATCTGGAAATGTGGTCTAGCATCTTAGAAAAACATTTGAAGGAGAAATGGAAAAGATCTTTGTTTACTCATTAGATAATTTTGGAGCTGAAACTTTTGGCAGGAAAATGGTTCTGTCCACAACAGATACTGAGACTATGTGTATGAGAAATGGCACCTCTTCATTATATTTGTATTTAAAAATCAAAGTGTTTTCTCTCTGGGGGAGAAGTAGTAGATCTGTAAATACATGTTTTACTGTCATTACAATGTCTCCACTGCCCCAACAGGGCACATAGGTTGCAAGTCAAATCGACCATCTTCAAAGAACCTGGCAACGGAAAATAAGCACTGAACAGGGGACCAGGATATCTAGAAGAAAGCACAGATGGTTGCTTATATCATCTGGGCACATTTAACCCCTAAAATACAATCATTTCCTGGCAGAGCCCTCATAGTCAAAGAGGGTGATTTTTACAGCTGGATTATGCTCGCTTCTGTCACAGGTCAGCTTCCAGCCACTGTGCAAAACACTTGAGAATAAGCAATGTCTGCACTCACACTCTCCCCAGTGAACTGCTTCTTCCTTTCTCAGAAACTGCACAAATTCGGCCTTTTCTTAAAATTGCTCCCAAGCTAGAAGCTCACATCCTAGTTTCAAGAAACATGACTTGCTGCATAGGAATGTAAATCACTTTGCATCCTGGCCTTTGAGAAACGTGAGTCAGCCCATGGAGTGGGAGAATGATCCTCCTTGTTCTGCCCCATCCTGGGGGTCATGGGGTGGGTGACCTCTACACCCACGAGCAGAAAGCTCCCAGCAGAGGAGCAGGCAGGAAACCAGGGCAGGTCATTCTGAGCTGAATGTGTTTCATTATCATGGTGAGGGCATGCCCTCCAGCAGGCTGCAGCAGGGAGAAGGTGGATGATGAGATGGCAGATAGAGCATTTCAGTGCCTTACAAAAGAGGACATTTAAGGGCTCTCTTCAGGGCTTTTTTTTCCTCTTTATTTCATATACACAGGCACTATATATGCAGAGGCCTGGCTTGCTGGAACCTCCTGGGGTAGGCAGCAACATTGCACAAGAGCGGGAAGCAGACGCTCTCCTGAAATGTATTTAAAATGTTTGTCAAAGGTTTTAACCTACCAGAACAAACACGTTATTACAGCCCTTAAACAAACAGCACTTCCCAGGGTTAGGTACACACCGGGAAAGGATGGCATTGCTCTGAATCCACAGGAAAACCAAGCAACCCCTGTAGATCAGTAAGTGCTAAAACAATCCAGGCAGTGCTTCCTAATCTTCTCACCCAGGCATAGACTTCTCCCCTACGAGGTCTTCAAAGTAGAATCTCTACTGCGACAGCATGTCTAGGAACAAGAGAATATTTCACAAAGCTGTTGAACATCACTTAATGTGATTCAAGGTGCTGAACCAAAATTTCGATGTTCATAAGCAGTAAAAATTATATTGATTTAAATAATTGTCACTGGACTAGCTGAGGGAAACCTTAAGTAAACAATGGAGTTACCAAGAATTACCACAACACAAAATTCACATTCCCACTTTGCCCTTTCATACATTTGAGGACTGCCAAAGGATTTATTTACTTTTAACTAGATGGCTTACTGATTCTAACAAAGCCAGTAAAACATATGCTGAGTTATGCAGATGAACAAAGCGAAGCAATTGAGTAATGAGTTGAAAAATATTTGATTATGTACAACTCTACTATCTGTATTTTGGCAATAACTAACAGCCAGCAATAACAGAGTCTTCAACAATGACTGTAAATAGTAGTCAGTTACTTACAGCCCAAAATTTAAATCATGTATTTATGAACAAACTGAAGTAGACTAGTCATAAAGTCAATTATGATAACTACTAACATGCTTAAATCCAGATGTAAATGTGATTGTGTAATTTTGTCAAAGGTCTACAAGGAATTTCAAGCAAAATTAAATTCCATTAGAGCAAAATAATATGTAATTTCATTCATATTCAGATATCTTAGATTAAACAATAAACTCAAATATTTAAATAGATATTATGGCAATTGCTTTAAATCTCAACATTGCTATTATTAAATAGCTAAAAATGCCTTTTAGGGCTCCTTTAAGGAAATCCTATCCTAAGGCTATCACTAGGAATACAAAGACAATGTCATATAACAATTACTGCTCAAGGTTAATGGAGTATTTCTGTTTACCAGTGTAGCTGAACATTTTCTCATTGTAGAGGTTCAATAATGTGATTTTATCCAAAGAGATGAGTACAACAGCATTACAAAATGAGACAGAGAGAGTGTGGCTCACATTGGACTTGCAGCACACAGGTCCTACCTAGGTTTGTTGGACAAAGGTTGGAATTTAATCTTTTCTTTATTCTGAAAAGCTAAGTTTTTCCCATCAAGAACACATATGTATTTCTTTTGAAACTCAGAGGATCCCTTGTGGGATCTGAAGCAAGAAGCATTGATTTATCCGATTTCTGATGCTGAGCCAGCTGGGTGAACTCCATTACCACACCAGCTCCCTGAGTGCCTGTGGGGAGGGATGATCAGAAGAAGAGTAGGGAAGCTCTTAGAGAAGGAGAGGTTCCTGGTCACTCTGATCTCTGGAAAAGCTAATACTTTCCCAGAATTTCTGGCAGTTTAAAGGACTCTTTGGAGAATCATAATCTTTAGCTGGGGAGTCCATTCCGTTCTTCACATCCTGCTCAGGAAGAAATTTTGCTGTGAGTGGATGTCGAAAGCTCAGGCTTTTACCATGTCTTTGATTCAGGCTTTTTGTTTTTAAATCTGAAGGATATCAGAATGGATCATGAGAGAGAACCTACTGTTGCAGCTGTTACCCTGTTTGAAGGAGAAGCTGACATCTTCTTCAAACACAGGAAGACTGTATTCCTCTTATGTTAAATAAGCCTCATGTTCATTTTAAAGTATCATAACCATAAATAGTATGCCCTAAATAAAAAAATTAGTTAAAAGGGTCTAACAGCCTAGAAAAGTTGAAATACAGATTGTAAATAGTATGGTTTCGGACTAGCAGCACCTCCTGTGGTTACTTCCCTCAAGACAGAAAATAGGTATTTTGGTAATTTTTTTTCATTTCTTCCTGAATAGGAATTCCCAAGCAGAAGAAATATCACATAGAGACAATAGGTGCAAAAAGAAAAATCAGCTATGCATTCATCTGGAGTTTCAGGCTTTCTGGGAAAAAATAACTAATTTGAGCTGTTTTAGAGTAATTGTTCACTCATAGGAAGTTTCTGTTTCTGAATAAGAATCTCTTTGTGTGTACTTAGCTGAGTTATTTAATAAATAATTTGAGTTATTTATTTAGGAACTCTTCTATATATTCACCCCTTTCAAGTTCATAAAAAACTTTGCAAACAATAGACATGGCACCAAATTTGCTTTTTTCTAAATATGGAAAAATTCTCAAATGCTAAGCTTCTCAAATGCTAAGCAATAGCAACAAATTCTTGATTGCAGCCTTCCTGAGAGAATCATAAATATTTCTGTCAGTGTGCAGTTCTACCATTAGCTACATGATGCAACATTCATGGTAGTGTCAAAAGTCCAAATCATAATATCTTGCCAGGAAGCTTTCAAGCAGCTCTTGGACTGATCTAAAGTATCTGTTTGGTGTCAAGCAAACATAACATCAGTATTTTCCCTGTTGGCTACTATTTAGTGACATGATTTTCTGGATGGCACAGCAAAAGCTACAACTTACAGAACGTACTACTAGGAAAGAAAGCAGAAACAAATGGAAGTGTTGTTTATTTGGTAGTTCAAATTATTTTATGCCTAAAGCAAGAAATCCTACATCCCTACATACAGCAGGAACAAACTGCTGGGGAGAGGATGCAGCCACAGGAGCCCAGCAAAGGATTTACTGTAACATTAATGTGTATGCTGTGTGCATGTCTGCACAGCTATGACTAGACAGCAGGATGTAACTCTGGCAGGAATTATTTGTAGGTTGGGTTTTTAATTTAAAGCTAAATAAAAACGTGCTGAGAACATTTATGCATGTGATGGTACAGAATTATGCATGAGTTGGCTTCTACCCAGGATATACATAAGCACAGAATTCTCTCCTTTTATATATAAAACAAAATACTGAAAGGTTGATATGTTTAATGGATTCCTATCAGCTGTTAATCTGTATGTGAAATATGTCATAAAACTCACTGATTCATAGGTACCACTCTTCCTTCTGAAATCAAAATTAGCCCTGAACTTGAGATTAAATGTTTGATTTCAGATTTATTTTTATTTATTCTAATCATTATTTTCTATACAACAACTTTTGTATTAATCGGTGAAGCGTGTTGTGAAAGAGATCAGAAACATGCAATACAGTATGAGAGCTGATAATTAATAATCATTTTCATGAAAATCCTGCTTCTCTGTAATTTCTTTTCTCAGAGGACAAACTGAAAGACGTAAAATTAATCCTCTTTGCCAAAATTAAGCAATGAAACTTCCAAGGGGATTTTCAGTGGAAGCATATCCAAGCAGAAAAGACAAGTGTTTTTGTGGTTCTCTAACCATCTGTGAAGCTGTCACATAAAGTTTTATGTCCCTTTTTTGAGATGTTATAATAAATCTCCCATAAGTGTATTGGACATAATCCAAACTCTTGAGAGTATTATTTAGGTACCATGAACATCAGTGCCCTCCATGCTAACATGAGTTTTGTAGAAATACTACAGATACTTTTCCTCTGTTTAGACATAAAAAGGGCTCTTTCTTCACATGTAAATGGGACCCTTTTGAGTACTGTGTGTAATTTTTTAAGTGTCTTAATGTTGGCAACTAGTTCCTTTGTGAAAATCTGACTTCCATGTTGTGAAGTAGAAATGTAGAAGCTCTTGAAACTTACAAAACTGGGTGCTTAGTGAAATTTCTCCTCTCTTGGAACAAATAGGAACTCCTGCAGCTTTTACAGCTCCCTCTCTCAAGTTTGTTGTTATCTTCTGCTAAACTTGTGCTTGCAAAGATATGAAATGGATTAAATTGATCCCTCTCAGTTAAGAAGGTTAGAAGTTTATGAGTTCATTTTTCATCAATGAGAAAGAAAGAAAAGAAAGAAAGAAAGAAAGAAAGAAAGAAAGAAAGAAAGAAAGAAAGAAAGAAAGAAAGAAAGAAAGAAAGAAAGAAAGAAAGAAAGAAAGAGAGAAATGAAGAGAAAGGAAGAAAGAAAGAAAAAGAAAAAGAAAAAGAAAAAGAAAAAGAAAAAGAAAAAGAAAAAGAAAAAGAAAAAGAAAAAGAAAAAGAAAAAGAAAAAGAAAAAGAAAAAGAAAAAGAAAAAGAAAAAGAAAAAGAAAAAGAAAAAGAAAAAGAAAAAGAAAAAGAAAAAGAAAAAGAAAAAGAAAAAGAAAAAGAAAAAGAAAAAGAAAAAGAAAAAGAAAAAGAAAAAGAAAAAGAAAAAGAAAAAGAAAAAGAAAAAGAAAAAGAAAAAGAAAAAGAAAAAGAAAAAGAAAAAGAAAAAGAAAAAGAAAAAGAAAAAGAAAAAGAAAAAGAAAAAGAAAAAGAAAAAGAAAAAGAAAAAGAAAAAGAAAAAGAAAAAGAAAAAGAAAAAGAAAAAGAAAAAGAAAAAGAAAAAGAAAAAGAAAAAGAAAAAGAAAAAGAAAAAGAAAAAGAAAAAGAAAAAGAAAAAGAAAAAGAAAAAGAAAAAGAAAAAGAAAAAGAAAAAGAAAAAGAAAAAGAAAAAGAAAAAGAAAAAGAAAAAGAAAAAGAAAAAGAAAAAGAAAAAGAAAAAGAAAAAGAAAAAGAAAAAGAAAAAGAAAAAAGCAAGGAAGAAAGTGAGAAAGCAAGAAAGAAAGAAAGGAAGAAGATTGAGTCCTGTCAGTCTGACAAATCAGTGGTTATTTAAAGACCTTCTACAGCTTATTTCTATATCCTTAGGCCATGGCTAGATAGTGAAAAACTAGTCAAGGACAAGGAAAAGACCACTTAATTAGCCATTGCCCTCTGCAAATGAGGTCACCAAGGCCATGAGCTTACTCAGCATCCACCAGCAAAATGGTCTGGTAAGAAATAAAGCTGTAACCACACCTCTCCCTGAGGGACAGCAGCCTCCAAGAGTGCTCTCCTGGTGGGGTTAACTCTGAGTCATCCTCCAGCCTCCAGGTCCCTGGGACAGTCTTGGTATTGGAAATAATAGTAGCCAAAGAGAGAAGTTTACACTTGCCAAATCTTTACTAGAGAGCGAAGGAGCTGGGGCTGATGACCTAACTTTTGCCCTCTGTACCCTTCCCACACTCCAACACTGCTCCATGAAGCAAAACAAACCCCAGGAAATGGGAACAACCATGACATTGTCTTCTAAAGCACTATGCTGATCCACACATCGTGCCCAAAGGTCAGAGTCAACCTCTCCCGGTGAGTACACCTGCTGTCCTGCTGGGGCAGCCATTCCTGGAAGGCTCTCTTACCTTCTAATTTCTATCCTAATCCACACAAGAACCAGTAATTAGCAGGGGGAGACTGACTTGACCCCATGATACCTCATTAATTTTTTTCTGTTCCTCATTGACTTTGCTTCACTCATCCATCTGGAAAATCAAAGCCCAAGGCCTAGACAAGCAGAACAAATATTTTCAATTCACTTTTCATTATGCAACAGGGAAAGGTGGGGATCAGGCTTAGACCAGTAATTTATTGACTACATATTGATTTATCCCTTCCATCTGTTAGGGAGGATTCTCTGTGTGAAGGAAAGCAGCACTTCTCTTTGCTTTTAAAGCCAGCATCTTCCAGCAAGGAGCAGATGATCTCAGTCTGTCTCTTTTGGGATTCTCTGTGCAAAAAATAAATTAAAGGCAATTATTCACACTGCTTTCACACTTCTGCCTTTCACTACAGTCAGTGCATTAGATATTGGTATTGCAAACTCTTGGTGACCATGGGCACAGTGGGATGAGAGCAAAACCCCACAGTGCCACAGCAGGTCCAGGGGGGAAGGAAGGGTCATGAACTGCAGCATGACACAATTATACCTTTCTTATATCCACAGTGCCCAAGACACTTCATCCTTTAAAAGAGACAGACTTTCTAGGGGAAGGGTAAACAAAGGTATGGTCTTTAAAGGAAAATAATTTGCTTCATAAACATTTTGAAGCCTTAAAAGAAGACTGCCCTACAGCTTCTGGGCAGCTGTCTGACTGACTACTGTAAGCCAGCAAAACAGCCAAAATTCATTTCACTGAAAGTAAACAGAACCACAAACCTAAGCATTCAAAATAAATTTTGAGAGTATAAAATAAACTTTTGCCAACAATATGGTGTCTATTTCAATGACAGTCTTGGGCTGCTGTTATTTTAAAGAGAAAGTTTTCACAATGTACAGTGAAATCCAAATACTGCAGTAAGCTTTGTTTTAATTAGGAACTCTGAAACTCTCCATCCCGAAGGGGAAAAAATGGTCACTTTATGCTTTAGCAGAGGAGAGGAGCAGAGGAAGAGTTCCTGTCCCAGGGAATTTGATCTTTATTATCACGGAATGTGCAGACTGTATGACTAACCTTCCTTTGATTCTGAAATACCCTGATGACTTGAATGGAGAAGCCCTTCTTTCCTCCATGGACAGTCCTCATACCATTTCCTTAGGCATGGTCTTTGACATTTGTGTGCAATTTCTAGAAATCTCCCAGAGTGCTGCCTGCAATAAGCTTCTCCTCGAGGAGTTTCTCATCTGCAGGCGCAGCACATCTGCCTTGACCATCCAGCTTGAAAACATTTAAGCCTCAATTCCACATTCACCTGTCCTGTCCCTGTTTTCCTCCTCTTGCAGCCACAGGTGCTGCGCAGCCTGCCCGGAGCTGCACTGCTGTACCCCAACAGACTGACCCTCTGCAGATGGCAGGAAAAGAGTTCCATTGTGAAAATGGAGGGTAACTTTAATTTTTTTAAAGTGGGAAATATAAAGTTCCCTGTGACTGTTCCTTTGGCATCAAATCCAGTCGTACAAACAGCTCTGGAGCAAATGACTGAAGTGTTGGCAAGAGCAGTCTCTCTGCACCCAGTGGGCATTTACCTACGGAGATATAGCCAATATTCCAAATTCCCATTCCTTTCCCAGCATGTTCAGCCCTTGTGTTAGCCTGAGAAATGTGTTTACTTATTCCTCTTCACTACCAAGGAAACTAAGTGCAGTGGCGATTACCTCCACGCAAAGCTTCAGGTTCAAAATGAGGAAAAGTACAACAGAAAAGCACATTCCACCACACATTCCTCCTGGAAACAATTGCTTAGAAATGTTACTAATTGTTCTTTTTCAACCTGCATGTACATTAGAAATACAAAAAAAAGCAATGAACTCTCCACTCACCTTCTCCACAGGTCTATATCCAATACTTTTGGATCAGTCCAACATCTCTTCAGCAAGCTCACAAAATTCTGGTTGGTTTCAGTCTATCCACTTTCCTCATTGCCCCACAGCAAGGTTTTCATGTTTTTGTACGAAAAACTGTGAAATACACATTTGTGCAATATATGCAGGAAATACATTTTTAAAAAAGCAACCCACAGGAGGCCTGGCTACAAGGTTTAACTGATGACGTTTCCACAGAAACATGCTGGCCAGTCATTCTGCATCTTGGGTTCCATCCAGGGGTGCTGAGACCTCCAAAGTGAGTTCTGGAATTTTAGTACCCATACCCAGCCATGCTTGAGTGTTTCCTTATTACAGCTCCATCTTCTGTGCTGGCAGTCACCAGCAAACCACAGCTCCGACACCTCTCAGGGCCTGGGACAAGAAGAACAGATTCATAGCCTCCACACTCTTCCTTTTAGCTCTTTGGTGAGAACTAAGAAGGTGGAGGGAAAGGTTAGCATCTCAGTGAAGGTGATGGGTTACTACTCAGGTAAAGGGACTTTTTGTTTTGCTGAGTTTTTTAAACATGATTAGCACTGGGTGGCAACTGGGAAAGGACTGATAGGCAAAATGTCATTTGAGCAAACAATAAATGGCTTATCTACAAAAAACCCAACCAACCAACAACAAAACCCCCCATTTCATGGAGCTGTCAGAGTGGCACAGTAAAGCAGAATTTTAAGTTAAACATCTGTGGGTTCTTCCTCAGTGTGGTCACAGTTGAAGGCAATAAATATGGTTTAGTCAATACCAAAACCAAATTCACGAAGTTTAGTAACCATGTTTTCAAAATGGTGTAATTTCTGGACAGGCTGGTTGGACAAAGAGAGACCTTGTCTTTCTTCCAAGTCAGTGTGAAAAAAGTAAGAAAATCATAGCGAGAGGCAAAGATTTATAACTAATAAAGTATGCATGCACATTATCCCTTTTCTTCTCTGAGGGACGTCATAGTGATTTTATGATGCTGCTAAGGAGAACCTTTGGCTTGGATTGGTTTGGAAACATAAATTCTTTGCATATCATAGTCATTAAGTAGCCTAGTTAAGAATTACACAATGTTAACCCTGACCTACATGTATTGGAAACAATTATCCCTTGATACTAAGAGCTTTTTCATTCAATAACCAAAGAAAGCTATTTTTCACCCTGGACCACACTTAAAAAAAAAAAAACAAAAACAAAAACATGTATTCCAAACCAGCCTAAATGCTAAATGCAAAACCAAAGATTTACACTAAAAGCAATTTGTCTAAACTGATGCAACATCACTTCTTCTATTATATTTGGATGTATTTCAACAATTGTTGGAGAAAAACAGCAAGCCTTGGAGCTCAGAGTGCTTAAGGGCTGCTGTGGCAAGTTTCACCATCCCACTGCTGTACTTGGAGAGTGTTGTGTCATCGGAGTGAGGCACAGCTGCGACGTTGGAGGGCTGAGCACGTAGATTTGGGTTTGGCCACAATCCTTGCTGCCCCCAGCACGGCACAGATGTGCACCCTTCTCCCCTTGTAGTAAATGCTTGAGCCACTGCCAGCAGCAGGGAGTTCCCCTTCTCGAGGGGAATTGTTCAGTGCCTCTCTGACCTAGCTAACAGAGTGACCGAGCAGTCCAGGGTTTAGGCATCTCTATAAAGAGATTAGCACTACCAGAGGTTGGTTTGCAGAACAAGCAATTGTAAGTAACAAGTCAAGGCATAGGATGAGGAAAGAGCTGCTACATGTGTTGTTCCAAAAATTGCTTATTCACATCCTCATGCAAAACTGCCCATACCACATCTCTGAGGTATTTTAAAACGAACGTTTTTTTCGTCCATCAACTAATAGTGATAAAAGTTTCCTACAGTTTACGTATGTAATAGGAGCATGACACCCAGGGTTTCTGGTAAGAAGCTGTGTTCTGGTTTCCAGCCCAAACCACAGGATGTCATTCTGGGCTGAGGACGTCACTGCATGGCAGGTGCCACCAACTGGGGCTGGTAGGACAAGAGGCTGTGGGGCCACTCCTGCGTGGGAGCATAAGAGCACTGCTGGGGCTGCAGCCATGGGCAGGGATACAGAAGCCCTACCAGCTGGCCTGCTGAAGCAAGGGTTTGAGTTTGTACACAGCCAAGATCGAGAAAGGATTTTAGCCTAGATTAGAGGATGTTTTTTGGCCTGTGCGGGAGAGTTTCTTGTCATTCTGCAAAGAATGGTTGAGTTGGAGGACAGACACAGGGGAGGGAAATGAGCTGTAGTAAGCTGCAGAGACACTGAGGGAAATGCTTCTGGAAGGAAAATGAGTTGTGTTGACAGGGAAGAGTCAGGATGAAAGAGAGAGCAAGTTGGTGAGGGGGAGCTGGTCACATGTGCAGCAAGAGTAGGAGAAACAAACATGTGAAAATGCTCCCTGCTCTATGGATTTCACACCATGGCTTACACAGCTCCCTCCAAATATGAGGTAGCCACGGGAAATAAAACATCAGGAGTAAAAGATCCCACTGCAGAGATATTTTACTATCTCCAGTTGAGATTAACTGCTTGGTATATTTTTGTCTTTTAATATGACATTGTGTGCTGGCTCAGAACTCATCATTAATTTTGCCTGGAAGCCACAGGGAGAAGCAAGAGAGCCTTGGCAAGGGATGGCACTTTTGCAAAGCTTCTTCTCCAAGCTCCCTGCGCTCCTCCAGATGCACTGCTCCCCGTGGTGCTTCTGCAGCCTGCAACTGATGAATTTGGGCTTGTTCAGTGGGGGTTTGGGGGCATAGATGAGGATCTCCCACAGGAGACAGTCCTCCACCAATTTCTCCACTGTGGCTCCTTCCCACAATCTGCAGCTCTCCATTAATTGCTCCAGTCTGGAGCCCCTCCACAGGGTGCAGTCCCTCAGGAGCAGGGTGCTCTAGCATGGACCCTGCACAGGGTCACAAGTCCTGCAGCAGGGCTGTTCCAGCATGGGCTTCTCTCTCCATGGGCCACAGGTCCTGCCAGGAGCCTGCTCCAGCATGGGCTTCCCATGGGCTCACAGCCTCCTTTGATGGCATCCCCCTGCTCCAGTGTAGGACTTCCAGGGGCTGCAGGTGGATCTCTGCTCCCCTATGGACTTCCAAGGGCTGCAGGGGCACAGCTGCCTCACCATGGGCTGCACCAGGGGCTGCAGGGGAATCTCTGCTCTGGCAGCAGGAGCAGCTCCTGCCCCTCTTCTTTCACTGACCTTGTGTCTGCAGAGCTGTTCCTCTCTGTGTTCAGGTTTCCTCCCCCTTCTTAAATGTTATCCCAGAGGTGTTGTGAATGTCACCAGCTGGCTCAGCCTTGGCCAGCAGTGGTTCCATCTTGGATCCATCTGGCATGTCTGTTTGACATGGGGGAAGCCTCTGGCAGCCCTCACAGAAGCCACCCCTGTAGCCCCTCTGTTAGCAAAACCTCACCCTGCAAGACCAATACAATAAGAAATCATTATTTGTGTGGTATTAGACCAGATTACATCCAGATTCTTCCTCTGTCAGAGCTCAGTTGTATTTTATTCCACTTGAGTAACAGCCCTGGACCTGTCTTGGGGGGTAGGTTTGCATTTTGGATCACTGCCTGATAACTGGTAGGACAGGACCCCTCCTGCAGAGCATGCAGCTTGTACCACAGGGATTTTGTCAAGGGCGTGGAGTTGTGGGAGAGGGAGAATGTTACATTTTTTTCACAATACTTAATATATTGTGACTCAGAGACCATTGGGGTCTCATTTTGGCTTAATTCAGCCCATTGTTAATTTTTTGCCCCTTTTTCTGAAAGTCATGGGTGGGTGACACATCAGTTGGCTCTGCAACTCATGCTGTGGCTGGAATTTGTCGAGTTAGAATTGAACAGAGTAAGTCCCAAAAGCAAAAAGCTTTGGAGGGTTGTGGGTTGGTTTTGTGGTTTATGGTTTGTCTGGGGGGGGAGAGGGGGTTGGGGTTTGGTTTTTTGTGGGGTTTTTTGCTGGCCATTTGTCCATGTGAGTATTTTGCTGCTGTAAAGATCTGTGGGCAGCAGCTGACACTTTAAAGCCACTGTCAAGGCCCTGAGGGCCCCAGTAAGCCTTACTGAACCTGGCCAACATCCCATGGGACCTCCCTGACACCCACAGCACCCTGAGACAAATCAGGAGATGGATGAAGACAAGGATGGAGCCATTTCTCTGATGTCATCCAGCTTAGTTCCCTACAGAAAATGCATGCAGGGGATCACTGGGAACCAGGGGGAAAGTAACCAGAAGAAATTGCCAAAGAGATTGGTAGGGAATGTAAAAGCACGGCAAACTGTGCTTTTCTGATTATTGCAAATGCAACATATAACAGAAATCCTCTGTTTTCTTCTCATTCCAGCAACAGAATTTATTGTTATGGAGGTAGTTTGATAAATTCTCATGTCATGGACAGGGTCAGGACATGACCTGGGAAAGCTCCCAGCTCTCAGGTCTGTAGCTGGTAGGGATTGAAAGGGTACCCAGGTGGAAAGCTCCCTAGCAACAAACTCCACGGAGTTCTGAGGAATGTGACTGAACCCACCTCAGCAGGCCAAGGCAGGAATTTAATGGCCAGAAGGGTCACCTGGTACGGTTACTCTGCTCGTGTAGAAACACTGAACCTCCTCCAGCCCAGCAGACAAAACCAAATTTTTGGCCTTACAGCAGCACAGGAGAAACAAAAGTAAAACTGAAACATTTTTCACAATGGTGCTGTCTCTTTTTAAACATTTACAACTCTTCCAGAAAACACGTGTGGTTCAGAGAGCACTGAGACAGATTACTCAGCAAAGCCCGGAAACACAGACCTGTTGGTGAGCTCTCCAGTGTTACCGGGTTGGTGGGGATTTTATTCCTGATGATCTTCCGAGCAAAATTTACCTTGCTGGTTTTCCAGTGCCCGGGCAGTGTTCTCAGCAGCAGCTCCCATGCCGCGGCCAGCGGTGCCCTCTAGCTGCCGGGGATGCTCCTGATCTCCCCAGCCTGCACCAGCCTTCCCGAAACAGCCTCTGGCTGCTCCCCCTTCCGCTGGAGAACATCTTTGTTTTCACTCGAGGCGCAAGATAAAAGGCAGGTGTTTCTGTGCAAGTTGTGTTTTACTGTACTTTCAGCCCGTTCGTGTTTTATTCATCCTGACTCTTGCCTTCTGATTTGAATCAGTTCTGGTTTTAGTCAGATGCTGCTGTGATTGCCTCTAATCCTCTTTCTACAAGTGCTGGAAATGTTCCCCTCTCTCTTCCACCTGCACACTATCAGCCAGCTTTGCCAGGCTGATTCCTCAGGTAGTCTAGGTAGCCCTGGATGTCATCAACAGCACAACTACACCATTGCCTTTGTCCCCTCTCTGATGTCCCAAAAAGCTGACAATAAATAAGATATTACCTCTCCAGATTGCTGTATTTCTCTACCACTATTCAGGGAAAAAAAAAAAAAAAAAGTGAAATTACTTGGACAATAAGTAAACCTTTTTATGCAGATGAGAACTGTTACTCATGAAAGTATCAGCAGTTCTAAAGAGGATTTCATCTGCCATGGTGTGAGAAATATGGCCACAAAGCCAGGGATTGTGCTTGACACTCAGTAAAGGATCTGCTGGGAAGGGGCTGATGGTTTCTCCCTGAAAAATCCAATGCTGTGCAACATCAGCAGCCAGCTGCTCTAATTTTGCTTGGGGGTTGTCTGTGTCTATGCATTCATAACTCCACAGCATGACCAGGCAGAGGTGGTGGAGGTGATAAAAGAAGGAAATGGAAGGCTGAGTTAATGATAATGACAGACCAACTCGAGCAAGCTGGGAACCAGGACTGTGTGGGTAAGCTGTTGCTAACACGTTTGTCAGAAAACAGAAAACCTCATTTATTTGAAGTGTGTGGATTCATGTAGACAAGTTCTGCAGAGCTGCAGAACTCAGAAAGGAGCTCTGTGACCCCTGCTGTCCGAAGCTCCTCTGTTCTAGAAATTCCTGTGTATTACAGAATGTTCATCCTTACCAATTCCTTCAGTATCAGTCCCAGCAATTTCCATCTGGACAGGGTGAAAAGCTGCTCTCCATGTGCATCCCTGCTCTGTTTGCAAAGCAGGTGATGAGGCAAAATGTTAGGCTGTGCAGGTAGGGCCAGTGGCTCAGCCTTTCACACTGCAATGAAAGCTTGATCCTTTGGACTGTAAGAGCCTATTTTCAAGCACTTAAAACGTTGCCAGACTATAACCATTTGGAATGAAATTTTCCATGCCAGGTATCTGCCTCAGGCTGAAGTTTTTGGAAAATGTCCACAAACTTAGCCGTTTCCAATAACGGGGGTAAGGAAAAATTCAATGTTTTGTCCAAGTTAAAAAGCAATTGTGACCTTTCCTTTGAAAAGCTCTGGCATCTCTCGTCCTTGGAGAGGGTTTCCTTTCATCAGAGACATCCCCTTGGCCCTCCTGAAAACCTGCCCAAATCTGGCTATGTTATATGCCTTTAGGAAGCTGAATTTGGACATGCTCAGGGGATAACTATGAGATTGCTTTCATTTTAGCTATTGAACTCCTGAAGTTTTCATCCTCCCTGAGCAGGTTCCAACCACAGTTCAAGCAGGACTTCCCTTGCAGTTTCAGCTGCAGACTTTCACAGCCCAAGACAAGGCCAAGCACCTGAAGAAGGAGAGCCAGGAGTCTGTCTCTTGCACTTCTGGTGATATTCACTGGGGTGAGACAACGTGGAGGAGAAAAATTCCTGGATTCAGATGCAGAAAGGACAAGAGCCAGATGTGTGGGTGGTGCTGGGGGAGGGAAGACTCAGGAATCCTCTCAACAGGACAAGCAGAAGGACAAAGGCTGGGGATGGCATGTGGATGAACAGCAGTGTGTGGTGGGAAGCAGGACAATGACAGGAGCCAGAAGGATATGGTAGCTGAGGAGAATGGGGGGAATGAAGCAAGAGGGGAGAGGAGGAACCCAGACAAGTCTTTTCTTACCTGAGGGCTTGGATCCCTGAGCTAACTGCAGAGCCTGGAATCTGAGTTGTTGCGTGCCACATTTAATACGTGAAATGTGCAGCCTCAGCCCAGACACCAAATTAATATGTATTCTTTCCATTAGTCTTCACAGCTAGTAATTGAAAAGGGGCTCATTTCCTTCATGTTTGAATGATGCTGTGGGAATTAATTATTCCTGAGAGCTTGAATCTAAAGACAGAGTATCTTGGGAAGAAAAGTACATTAGAAAATCAATAACTAGTTAGGGCAAAGCATGAATATCAAGACATAATGAAAAGATGTTTTGTAGCAGAGGACAGAGTTGAAATTCCACAGCTAACTTTAATTCCAGTGTTTCCTTAGCTGTTTGCTACTGAGATATCAAAGTCAAGTGTTATGCTGGTAATGTTACCTTTTCTTTATGGTCTAATTTTGTTGTCACTGCTGCCATTGTCCACAAGCACTGACTACCAGCTTCTCCTTCAAAATGCAGAACAACAATGATCATAGATAGCAATGCAAGCTGGGATCTGGTATTGGGATGGGTTATTCAGAGATGAAAAACCTGCAGCACAGGTTGCCTTCAGAAAGGCAGGCAAGACTGAACCATCTCTTCTGAAAGGCTGAGTTGGACTGAAAAAAGAGATTATTATCTCAGAAGAGGAAGCAATACTGGGTAACGCTCTCTATGCTGCATTTTCTTCTAAATTTTTTTTCAAGGATACCTGGAAAGGTACGTGAAAGATGCAAATCTATCATCATATCATTAGATTTAAATTCACTTCATAGGAGTTTTCATTTCTACTAGAAAATTTCCAGACTCCTACAAACTAAAAAACTTTGAAAACTCTGGCTAACAATTTTGGAGAAGAACCTTTGACCCATGGACAGATCTGTGCTGACAAAAGGAAGCATTACAGCCCTCAGGATGTTTGCCTGAAGCTCTTTGCAGTGTGTTCCATGAACGCTTACAGCTCTGCCATGGGCACCCACTCTATTTCCTAAAACAGGGACTGGGGATGCTAAGGACAAGCACGTGCCCCAGCCTTGTGGAGACCGGGCTAGTGGCAAGAACTTGTTGACATTGTTACAGAATGCTGATAGCACAGTTAATGTTTGACACTAACGGAATTATTTTATAACAAAGGGAAAACCCGGACTTTCGCTGCTGTTGAAGTCATGCGGAGGAGACTTCCTCACTGCTTGACTGCTCACAGGAGGTTTGTGCATCCAACAACTGCACACAAAACTCCTGTCTGGAAGAGTGACCCCCAACAAGCCCTGCTACCTCCAGGAGCCTCCCATGCAGCAATAGTGCTCTCAGTTCTTCGCTGCTGTGATGGGAACTGCATAAACACTGAGGCTGAATGGGGACATGTTTTTTCTCGTGGGAGATATGTCTTATATTTGCAATAGTGGCAGTAATTATTAGGCAATTTTTGCCTTAAACTATCACCACCAAAGCAGCCTCGGTAACTATTATTTCCCAAGACATCTCTGAACCTGGAAAGCTTTCATGGTTGCTTATTTCCATACCACTGAGGAGAGGACATTTACCATCCTGAATTTATCCCATCCATCAGCCTTTGGGCAACAAAACATGCTTCTCTTTATCTAATATGCTAACTATAGAGGGGCAGCAGGTTGTTTATTTGGGTTTTTTGCTCACTGCCCTCATGCTTCTAGAATCAGTAAAATTTTTTCAACGCATCAGAAGCTCAGAAACACAGGAAACTATTCACACCACTGTCTGGAGTGTGGGTTCAGCTTGAGTGAATATTCAAATGCTTCTCCAAAGCTTATCTGGCCTAGCCAAACCCTCCCGAATTTACAAAATTGGACTGGATATTTTATGAGAACAGGATGTCTTACAAGATTTTCAGAATTTCCTCTGCTAACAGAAAATACCATGAGATCAACTTGGAAACCAGAATAATTTATTTTTATTCAAAGTGGACTGTAATATTTCCAGATCCTAAAAAGATTCAAAGTGAATTAGCTTGTAGAAATCAATAGAGAGTGGAGGAGAATGACTCCTTTTATTTTGCCTTCCTTAATCCAGTTTGCTCCTCTCCAAAGGCATCCAAAATAACTCCACTCTTGGCAGACGTGTTTCCCATTTCAAACCCAGCCCTCGCCTTGCTCCAACATTGCCTCTCTGCTGCAGCACCTTCTCTAGAACCAAATTATTAACTTTAAATTCTAAGCCAGCAATTAATTCTCTGAAAGGTCAGGCAGATCAAATGACTTCCACATCAGCTCAAAGCTCCTCCATCAAAAATGAGATGAAAGCGCTGGTGTGCCTGAACCTCATTCCAGTCCTGCATCCCAGGTTTCAAAGGCTACCCTTTGGTTTGGAGGCTGAGCATGGGCAGCTGGGTATCTGGAAGGGTTTTGCTGTGGTGCTGATGATCTCTCTGCTCTTTGAGCATGTATGTCAGACCTCTAGCATTTGTGCTCATGAGGGTGACCTTTTTTTTGCTGTGTTCACAACTGAGCTGGGTTTATCTGCAGCAAAAACTGAAATACCACCTCCCAGCAAAGCCCAGGTGAATCTGTGCTGGGAGACATGGCTGGCACAGTTCTGGTGAGGGGCAGGCAGAGCAGCTACATCACGGCACCCATTTCACCTGCACCTGGCACACACCACCCAGGCTCCCGGGGAACGTTTCTACACAAAAAAATTACTTGCAGTTCTCACAAACTTTCCCCAGAAGAGTCCATTTTCCCCTTGTTGCTAGTAGGAAGGAAGACAGACACTCTGGTGGCTAAAAACATGTGAAGTGTAGATGCCAAGTGTGGTGGAGCTCAGCCTTGCTGTGACCCAAGTGATAGGGCCAGGAAATCTGCAGCGGCTGCTCACACCTGCTCTGCCTTTCTGTTTTCAGTATGCTTTTATTATTTGTTTCTCCTCTGGTGGGTAGTTGACTTTGATGATTGAGTTATCTTTTTAATGACCCAGAAGATGGTCAGGCCCTAATTGTCTGCTTTGTACACAAACTGTTCCATTCCCCAGTCAGCGCCAGGGGGATAACAATGGTGACCAGAATGGGGCTGCTCTCCTCCTGCAGTGCCAATTGAGAAAAACATGGGTGCATGTGCCTCTCCTGGGAGGCAGTAGCAGCAGTGTTAGAGCTTTTTTCATACTCCAGGGAAAGCCAAAGTCAACTTCAAAGCATAAAACACAGTGGCTGTCACTCTCTCAGATAAGAGATCTGGCCAAACCTGGACTCCATCCACACACCTCAGCTAGAGAAGCTGCAGCCCTGCCTTGGTGAGAAGAAGCAGTCACTGATCCCACAGCATAAATGTGTAAAAGCCACTTTAATTTCCTGCTCTGAACTACAGCTTTTTATTTTAAAAGTCTTGCTCAATGTCAGAACTTGGAGAAGTTACAGATTTTGAGAGGGAAAGTCCCACAGCTGCAAGCAGATGAGAAAGTGAGTTCACTGGTCACTTAAATGGGAACAGTAGACAATAACTGTACAAGAGCACTGTAGGTGATCTGCAGTGCTTCTTCCAGTGATTTAATTAGTTCAGCCTGGCTAATTTGTCCATTAATTTGTGCATCCTAACAGTGATGTGTTGAAACACAAAAGGTGGTACCACACCAAGCCCTTGGAGAAAGCATTTTGGAGGGGATGGTGCTTGGCCTGGTGATTTAAGGCAAACAAGTAGCCATGGGTTTAATTTAAGACATAAGTCTTCCTTTCAGGACATAGTGATACACATATACATACATCTGTATTTCTATCAGTATAAAAACTCTTCTGACAAGAAACTACTTACAACAAAAAGGGAAGGTCCCTTTAGCCAATAGACCAATCATTTCTCCCAGTGCAAATCTGAGATCAGTGAGACTGGCTTGTTGGATTTACAAACTAGAACACTGGCATCATACTGACCTCTTTCCACTTGCTGAAAATAGGCTTGAATCAGCTTAACCGGAAAGTGAAATAAAGATTTAATTATAAACACAGCTATTCTCCAAAGCAGTGTATTTGAGGGGTGGATACTGTGTTCCTGGAAATGCAAATCAAAATTTTCTTTAAAAATATCCTCTTATATTCAGGAACTTATACTGAAAACAGTGGTTAATACAGGGAATTTTAAACATATCAGACTAAATTATGTCTAAAAGACCAGTCTTTCTGGTCTTAAAAATTTGCAACAAATATGCAGAGAGGCTGTCCTTGGGTTTAAGTGGCCCAGTTAGTTCCTAATGCTTGAAGCTGAAGTAGCATCTTTGAAGCTTCAGCTCAGGTGCTAAGAAGTCACATAGGTGGAAAGGGAGGGTTTGTTCAAATTCCTTTCTTCTGCCACACCCTGGTATGGCCCAAGCTGTTAGAGAGGTACAACATTCCCTGTACGTGGGGGTGTCACCACACAGCAAATACTTGCTGACCACAACAGAGCCTTCGGTCAGGTATGGCTGAGCATGGGAAAGATCTGCACTCTTTCCCTTCTGAAAGCTGAGATGTGAGTCCTTTGAACAGCTGTTTACAGGACTCACTATCCTGCAATCATCCCCTTAAAACACAAAGAACTGCCTCCCTCCAATGCAGTCGAGACAAGGAAAAGGCAAAGCTTCAACAAGAAAAGACCACTCAAAATAAATGTTTTTATGTTTCTTACACTCTCCCTCTCCATCAGTCCCTGAAGATGTCTTTCAGCGAGGCACAAAGCCCATCTATGAGACTGCACAGGGCACCCCAGCAGTAAGTGGAGTTTAGAGGGCACAGGGGAGCTACTGTAGGGCAGCTCATAAGCAGATTTATCCTTAAACAAACTGTATTTGTCCCTATTCCTAACCATTGTGGAATTAAAATATCTAAAATTACCAGAAAAAATATGGGACAAACTCTGAGGGCAAGGGAAGAAAAAATTAACACAGGCTGGACCTGTGTCACCCTCACTGCCAGGTATCTGTCCTGTGTCCTCCTCTCCTCCACACAGCAAGGCTCATGTTTCTACTTCTCCTTGTAGAGAAACCTTGGCAACAAGCTCCTTGACCAGTTGAAGGATCCGGGTACATTTTCAGGAAATGGCATCTTTCGTGTCCTCAGATAGTACACAAACCTCACAGCTCTTGTGGTAATGTTTAACTGGGACCTTTTTGCTGTGAGCTGATTGCTAACACGGATTTCACACCCCTGAAAGAATGTTCAAAGCCTACAAAGAAAGACATTGTCTGCTTTGTTTAACAAATGACATTATTTCCCTTCTGCCTAGCAACCTGGCCAGAGGATTTGTAAGGGGGAGCAAGGAGAGTGAGCAGGACAGAGCAGCTCAAACTAGCAAATAAATCTCATCTCTTCATTGCACTTTAGTCAAGAACTTGCAGTAACATTAAAAAGCGTGTCCAATAACTCTATAACTCCAGAAACTCAGATGCTTACCAATCCATCAAAACTATGAAATACAGCTAAATCAAACTAAGAAAATACAGCTTCCAACACCATTTCAAAATACATTTTTTGAAAGACTGATTCCTTTGCATGTATTTCCATGCAGATTGTAAGATCATCACCTTATCATGCCCTTAATTTCCACAAGTGAGAGCTGATAAAATAATGTAACAATGTCACTGCAAACATTAACAGATCCATAATTCTCTGACACTTCTCAAGTCTTCAAAGTCATAATTCTCTTTTTGTCTCTGACATGCTGAAACTGAAAGTATATACGGCTTTTAAAACTTCCTTATTTTTATGCCTAGAAGTGATTAGGCTTTTTCACAGCCAAGTTGTATGAGTGAGGCTGTGCCATTCACACAGAGGGTGCAGTGGGATGAAGGAAAGAACCTGCCCAAGGATTGAAACTGTCAGCTTGAGCAGTCTACTTGCAGTAGAGCTGGGGAGGAGAAGGGAGGACACTGCTGTTATATATCTAGATTTGTTTGTCAATCCAGAATGACATGACAACAAGGCAATGCACTGGGGAGACCACAAGACATGCCAGAAAGTAGCAGGAGCTGGATGCTGTGCAGGGGACAGCAAGCCAGAGCCAAGGGTGACACCAAAAGCCCCATTCCTCAAGTCCATGGATGGTCAGACAGGATCAGCCACAGCCCTTTCCACAAGGGCATCTAGTGACAGGACAAGGGGGAATGGCTTCAAAGTGAAATAGAGTTGGCTTAGATTAGATATTTGGGAGAAGTTTTTTACTGTGAGGGTGGCAAGGCACTGGCTCAGGTTGCCCAGAGAAGCTGTGGATGCCCCATCCCTGGAAGTGTCCAAGGCCAGGCTGGATGCAGGTCTGAGCAACCTGGGCTAGTGGAAGGTGCCCCTGCCCATGCCAGGGGGGTTGGAACAAGATGATCTTTAATGTCCCTTCCAACCCAAACCATTTTATGACTTTATGATTGTCAGACAGGTCCACAGTGATGAAGCATAGCTGAGGCCAAGCTACAAAGGCAAGTCAATGGTTTGGAGTGAGGATGAGCAAGGTGCAAGGCGGGACACCAGCATTTCCACAACACAGCTTAGAATGGCACCAGTGGCCTGTGCTTGACTGGAGCTGATGGGCAAAGAAGAGGAGACCTCAGCCAGGATTCCTACTGCTCTTTCACGATGACTGCTTCCTCAGTATTCTGGGAAAATGCCCATTTGCATCAAGTGAGTGCTGGCCAGGAGTCTGGGCAGCACAAACCCCAAAGCCCCTGGATGTGCATGGGGCATGGGCAACATGTATGACTTGACACCTTTCCAGCTTCTTCCTGGGACAGAAGGAACTGAGAGGCATCGACTGTGTTCACATTCAGCTCTTTGGGTCATTAGATTTAAAGAGCACAGAGAATCTCCTGTCAGCAGGGCTTGAAACACCCACATGGAGGCAGCACTTGGTGTCCCCACCAGGAGATGTTGAGACAATTGTGAAATATAGCTCAGCTTAAGGGGAGATCAGGCTAGTAGTCAGATGAGAAATCCATTGAGGGTTACTAAATGCACAGAAAACCCAAGCAGCTGAAGAAATTCCCTGAAGTTAAAGGCAGAGGTTAGGAGGATGCTCCAGGGAAATATCCCATTTGCTTTTCCTGGCTTTGCTTTTCACTGCATATCACAGCCACTGCTGGAAACATACTGAGCTGGAGGAGCCCTTGGTCTGACCCAGGACAGCTGCTTTGATGAACACACAAGTCACACTAAAAGATCAATTTCATCCCTTTTAAATTAGGAGTGATTCAGACTCCCTGCATAGAAGAACCTCAGTGGAAGACTCGGACGAAACTCATCTTCCTTCATTCATCATGCAAAGACCATTCCCTCAGAATCCTGATGCTGTGTAGGATGAATCTTGGTCTTAATGTTGTTTCCAATCCTACTGAAAAAATAAGACAATAAAAAAAAATTTGCGAAGTCCTTACCCCTTCAAGAATTAGAGATGAAAGTTTAAATATCTTTTCTTTCTCAAATAATAACTGGACAAGCAATTTGACTCCTGCTGTAAATGGTACAGTATTGTAAAAAGCTCCTCTGAGGATACATGCAATGGTATTCTTCATTAAAACAATCCTTAGATACGTAAAAAAGTTATCCTTTGTACAGAAAAATGTTCTGGTTTGTTGCACAAATCATCAGGTCAGATGAGAGGTTTTTTGCAGAGGTATTTTTCTATGCTGTAAACATGCATTACATTATCTCCTGCATATGACAGGTAAGTTCTAAACAGGCATGGCCCTGTGAATTATCTCAGACCCCTTTGCTGTCTGTCATTTATGAAGTTTGATTGGCTTTTGCATAGTTGATAGTTTGAATGTTGCAAGTTGGGTAGTTGTTGAGAATTAAAGTCCACTGTTGCCTTTTACTGTTCCTTGTTAAGAAGTAGTTCAAGTAATTTAAGTAAGTTAATTTTAGTTGTGGTTTGTGTTTCTTGGTTAGCCATTTGGCAATTAGGTTAAAAGTTGTAACCAAAGTTGTATCTAGTTGGGTTGTTTCAAATGTTGAAGGTAATTACTAGTTGTCAATTTCAATTATGTATGAATTTAATGAGTTCCTTGTAAAGTGTCCCCAGAACCTCCAAACTGCCTCACAAACAGCACCCCAGGAGCTATTTTTACCCTCCCTGGGAGAGACTGCAGCCTGGCTCCATGGCAACAGTGAATATTAATGAGCTCCTTCCCGCCTTTTCTGAAAGAATGACATTACCCCTCCTCTGGACCCTAGCAACATCGAGCCATTGGCGGAAGAAGAGTAATTGATGGACTCCTACACCAATCATTGGAAGCCTTGGAGGCTGGACTGTAGGCGGACTGTGGGCGTGCCTGGGAGGAGCCAGAGTTTTTAAAAGGACTCAACAGGGGGCAGAACAGGGGCTTCCCTCCTCAGATTAGCTGCAGGAGAGACCCAGTACTGTGGTTCTCGGTCCCAGTCTCTAATTAGAGACCGAATTAATAGATTTTTGGCCTTGGGCTAGCCAGGCCTACCACAGTACTGTTGGATCTTTGTGCTGAGGGCAAAAGCTGGTGCAGCTTAGTGGTTTTTGATCCCTGCGCCCGGGTTTTTTTATTATTTTAATTTTTTTCTTTTCTGTAATAAATTATTTACTTGATTAAATTAAAACCAAGAGTTGTTGGTTTTTATAACATGTCTTTTAATGCTCTGCCTGAAAAGGCAAGTATCTCTGCCCAAATAAACAAACTTCATTGGGGACAAACAAAACAGAACAAAACAAAATTAAAGATCTGCCTACAAGTGGCCTAGCACAGCATGGCCCAGCTGGAGCTGTCTGCACCCGGCTGGCCAGAAGACATCATAAGGTATCTGCAAAACAGCTGGAAAAAAGCAATAGCACAAGCAGGCTCTCACAGCCACACACAGACAAGGGAAAAAAAATTAGGGGAAATATAAATATTGAGTGAATGTTTAAAGCTTGACCCAACTTCCATTTAGTTGTAAGTGAAAGTCCTTATTGCAGTACAGCACAAGATGGCCTTGAATTTTATTTTCCCAAAACCTAGGATGGTTCTGTGAGCACACTTTTGAGCACTACAGTAAAACTTAAAAATGGAAACCATTCGCTGTGTTTGGGTTCTCTTTTAAAAACTGGGACTTAGATTAGGTCTAAGCAAGTAGTGTAACCCTAGATATTTCATAATTAAGCAATACATTTAATTTTGTTTTGTTGGTTATTCATCTGTATACAGGAGTGTGCACACATATGTAAAGTAGCAATGAACTTCATTTTTGCCCCTCACATCACATGGATTCTATGATTATTTTAACAGCAACATTTGTTTTTCCTTAATCCCATTGTTTATTGGAACAAAAACAACCTGCAGTCCCACTTGCACCCAGCATAAATCTCCCAGTTCAGTAATCTGTTCAAATTGTGTTCAAGCTCTGGGGCAGTATGAGAACTCAGGCAGTCCAGGAAGTGTTTATAGAGATAAGAGATTTGCAGAGAAAGGAGGGGTGGGGGGTGAAGAGAATGATTCGTGTGGGATTTCAGCTGCTCTGGGGCTCAGGGATCTGCAGAGAGGGCTGTGGGTATGGCAGGACCACACAGCCTTGGTCTCCTCGGAGGGGCTTTGTCCTGCTTTGGGGCACCAGGGAGATGCACTGAGTGCCAGGCTGGAAAAGTCTGGTCCCATGTGCGTGTCCAGATCCAGGCCTGAGGGGATCCTGGCAGAGTCCTTCACCTGCAGACAGCCCAAGAGCGGCACTGGGGCAGCAGGAGTGACACACTTGGGGAGACGTGAGCACCTTCCATGCTGCCCGGAAAACTCGTGATGGGAGAGTTAAAGAACTGCACAGCTTACAAACAAAAGCCAAAGTAAACAAAAAGCAATAACTTATCCCTCAGAAGTCATCGATTTCCCCTATTCTCACACTAGAGTGCTGCAGCGTCAGGAATCTGTGTCTGCAGGCAGCACCAGGAAATCCTGACTCCCGGGGTCTAAAGCTCAACGGGATCATTACCTCCAGCAGATCAGCACACAGCTGGGAATAGACACGAGGGAACCTCATGTGGGCAGAAAGAATCCTAGAAAAATGACAGTAAATGGGAAAGGGCATCAGGCTCTGTCCTCCGCTGCTTTCACACCAGGAGAGTGAGCCAGAGCTTCAGGGGGCAATGGGCAGAGAGAAATGTGAAACAACACATCAGGGTGCTGAGAGCTTGAATCCTGGGGCATGGATTTTATGCAGTTATATGCAGCAGGGAAAACAGGGCTCTTTCTAAAGTGCAAAAATAATAAAGGAAAACTTACATGTTTATTAACGAATTAAATAAGTATACAAACAGTTTCCAAATTAATTGGCTCTGGAAAGCTTGGAAACTCTTGGAAGTTATTGAATCCAGTGTCAGAAGAGCACAAGAATACAGTGACATGGTCTGCCTTCCTATTTGCACACGGTGAGCAAGTAATTTAATTTAATGCAAGTAATACAAGAAGTTTCCTTAACCCAGGGGACACAGTGTGATCCTGGAAAGGGAGGTGTGGAAGAAGCACAAAAATTGAATAAATTACTGATTTCATGGTCCCTGTAAAAGTTGTTGAGAACTAGGTAAACAGACTCATTTTCCCAGTAGCATTAATGTAGTGGGAAGTGAAAGGATTAGTCTGATTTAACTTGTGACAAAACACTTACAAACTGTGCTAAGGGCTTTTGCCTTGCAGATGGGATGTTTTTAAAAGCATATCCCTTCTAGCTGTGTTGCCTTGGCTCTTCAAAGCTGAAAATTTCTAAAGACATTTCAGGGAATCTGGTTTAAATGCCCGCCTGGAGATGTGCAGCTGTCACATCAGTATGCCCGCCTGAAGCCTTTCAAGAGTGAAGGCAGAAGTCAATGTTCCTTAAATTACATATATTAACAGAGAGAATGAGGAGATGAAGTAAGAGTACCAAAGGGCAGTACAGAACCACTAGGATGTCCTGGCATCTTGGTTTGGGTAACTAAACAGGAAAAATGTAAAAGCAAGGTTTCCAGATTTGCTGTTTGGACTTGGCAAATCTCTACTCAGATACAAAAGGATGTAAAAGCCTATCCAAGTATTTGGAACAAGCAGCTATGAAACATAGTCCAGAAGAGATAACTGAGAGACAATAATGCTGGAAGGAAAAATTCACTATGGGAAATACATGTTTAAAATGCAGGTGCTGTATCTGGTTGAGCAGGGGCATAAGATTGAGTTGTTACAGATGAAGTCCTTAACTCAATGCCCAGCTGCAGACAAGAGCTGCTTTTGAGGTGATAGCAAACACAGAGCACTTTTACATTTAAAGAGACAGGTTTTTAATCAATTGATTTAAGAGATGCTTGTAAGGGTGAATCCCATGCTATTGCTTTCCCAGTGCTTTCTCACAATAGCTGGATCTTTTATTTATAGAGCTCAAATGGAATTGCTGGTCATCCAAGACACCCTCACAAGCTCCACTGCCTGCATCATGTCCTGGCTTCCTTTGGATCCACCTGTGGCTTTGACATAGCAGCTTACAGAGCGATCTAGATGCAGGCAGGCATGATTTTGGATGAAAAGATAGAAAGGGTAATTCAAAGCTCTTGCTTGGACTGTTTACACCAGACCCTCATCTTCTCCAGAGTGGCTGCCTGGACACAGGGAAAAGCATGTGGATCATTTGATCACACGAGTGTGAGTATGTTCTGCACATGGCCCAGCAGCAAGGCAGAGTTGGGGGGTTGTCCCCCAGGTTGTCCCAGGCTTTGCCTTGCTTTGTCAAGGAACCAGATGTACTGGGGACTAGCAGACGTGATGTCCCATGCTGCTCCTCCCTTCTAGTTGTGTGCAGCAGGGCACCCAAACCCTGCCCTTATCTTTACTCATTTCTCCTATTCCAATTCAAGTTGGCATCTTATCCAAAGCCTCTCGGGTAGGTCCTGACAAAAGTAGGAGTCAGCTCCTCAGCCAATTGCAGATACCTCTAATGTACTGATCACCTCAGGTCACATTTCCTCGGCTGCTTTCTTGTCTGGGAGGTCTCCACCTCAGCACAGGGAGCATCACAAGACACGCATGACTAAGGTTCCATAGTCTGTGACCTGCTGTGGCCCAGCTGCTGACTTCCCACTGCTCATCCTGGATACTTTACCCTACGTCCACCTTAGAGCTGTTGGGGGTTTTTGCTCTGTTCACAGAGCAGCCAGTCTGGCTGTGCTTCCTTGCCACCCCTGCAGTACGGGAAATGGCCCAGTGTCTCACAGGAGAGAGGGCAGAGGCCACTGTTTGTGCAGTGCGTGGAGAGCATGAAGAGGACAAACACCGACGCTACAGCTCTTCCATGGTGCTCTGAATGAAACCAGAGCCTTGTGGCTGAACCCAGCAGAAGAACCCATGTCATTTTTGTGTTGAAGAGCATTCAGCCTGACTATCCAGTCAGCAATGGCCAGCTCCCACCCCATCACCCTTCAAACTGCTGTGTTCTTTGGCATGCTCCCCTGTTTGTTTAGGTGTGACAGGTTTCCATTGTTATTTGGATCAAACCTGCCTCATTATGTTCATTCCAAGCACTGCTTGCGTGCTGTTTTGTTGACATCTCCTAGGCGTGCGGGGCACCAAGGAGATGAATAACATTCATCCGAATGTTTTCCCAGAGGTCAGTACAAGAAAGAAATACTGATTCTGGCCTTGCTGACTTGAGATACAGATAAGAGGCATTCAGAATGTGAACGGACTGAGGTCTTAATGCAGTAGAGGGACAGTGTTACGATCCACAGTATTTCAAGCTCGTTTTCTTTCCTGGAGGCTCAGTGCTACTCCCTCTAATGCAGGACCTCAAGGCAGAACTGCTCTGTGCAGTTGCAGCCTGCAAAGGATTGTGGTTGAGCACTGCAAGAAAAAGCCTCATGCAATGAGTCTCTTCAGATTATCACCTTACAATCATCTGCAATGTGCAGACTGTCCAGTTCTGTTCATCTTTAATCTGTGCTTGTCACCTGCAATAACCTGGGGAGTAAAACTGGGACACTGACACATGCAGTAATCTTCTGGGATCTCAGTGTTCAAAAGCTTGGAGCAGGTACAGCAGGAACAACCACAGCAGATTTTAACTCTCTGGAGCCAGAACGGACATCACTTACTTGCTCACTAAAAAGAACCTGTGTTGACTCACAATAATGTAAAGTCTTGAATAAAAAAAGTAACCTAACCTTGGAGAATAGAATTGAAAAGGAGGAAGATGTACATGCAAGGTTTCAGATGGTTTTCCAGCACCACCAGGAGCTTCTGTTTAGCAAGACTAAACTTTTCAAAGTGTGGTTACGTGTACTGATGATTGGGTTCCTGACACATGAACACAGTGGGGCCCCATCCTCAAATATCAGCCCTATTCCCAAATGCCAAGGGCGAGCCAGCCTGAGCATACATGGCACAGAGCTCACAAACTCAGAGGCTTCTGACTGACCCCATGAAGGCCAGCTTTGGAGAACTCCTGAGGGCGATGTCTGAGTTTTGCACAGCTGTGTACCTGGCCCAAGAAGTGACCTGCTGCTGGGGACATGGGAAGACTTGCCTGCCTTCTGTAGGCACAGCAGCCCTGTGACATCCCATCTGTCCGTATGATGGCAAAGCCATCACTCCTGCAGAGTCACTTGTAGCTTCAGAGCTATGAAATTGCCACAAAGTGTGCTCCCAAGGCCATTTCTAAGCAGTGACTTGGTTACAGCCAAACTCCTTTTTGGGGGCTTGCTTCCCGTTTTCCCACTTCCCTTAAAGCCAAATTTGCCTCCTGAATTAGAAGAACTGGAGAGAGATTTCTTCCTGCTGCCAAAAGTGGAATTCACTGTCTTTCACCATGCCATTGTGGCCCTTGATATCTTCTTGTGCATCCTGTTCTCCCTCAGATACATCCGTGTAAAACCAGACTCAGCATTCAGTAAATGTGCAGACAAGAAGTGCCTGACTTCCAGTATGTTACCCTGTGGTTCAGTACCTGGGGTCCTGCATCTGGCTGATGTTTGTCCCCTCGGCACTTGAGGCCATCCTGGTCTTGTTATCTATGCTTGGCTGCAGTTTCTCAGAAGCTTCTCCTGCCCCAGAAGCCTCTTGTTCTTGGCTGCTTGGTTTGAGCACTTCATCTTCCAGCTGAGGATCTATAACCATGTCCTTTCCAGCCTCCAAGATGTGACTACTCATGTCCCTAACAACTTAATCTAATTAGTCTGGTTTAGAGTGGAGGTTGAACTAGGTGGCCTTTGGAGGTGCCTTCAAACTTAAATCACTCCTCAATTTTGCTTGCAACAGAGATCCCAGAAGAGTAGCAGTAAATCCAAGTGGATGATCAAGGATGGGGTTAAACATGCAGCAGAGGAGTGTGAGACACCCCTGAGCCCCTCAGTACCAGGCAGTATGAGGAAGCTGGTAAAGCAAGACAAGCATCTAAAGAAATTACCTGAGCAGAATTGCAGAATTTGGGAAATGAGATATAAAGCTTCATCTCTAATAAGGGCACTTTGCATCATCAGGATGGGTTACAAATTTAACACTATGCTTATAAAGATCAGGGACTTCTTTGCTCTTCTTGGATGAAAACAAAACAGCAGTTCTGTGGAGAAGAAAAAACTAATATGTATTAAACATAGCACTGTCTACCCCATCAACACAGGAGAAAATTAGACATGGGCAAGGACTTAAATATAGTTGATTTAATTACTTTATATTTTGAACAGCCCAGATTAAAGGTATTTGTTTCCTTTCCTTACAAAGTACAAACCCAGATCTGCCATTATCAAGTCTAGAAGAGAAAGAAATCATAAGGTAAGGTAAGGTAAGGTAAGGTAAGGTAAGGTAAGGTAAGGTAAGGTAAGGTAAGGTAAGGTAAGGTAAGGTAAGGTAAGGTAAGGTAAGGTAAGGTAAGGTTCATGCTGTTTTTGGATGAAGACTGGGTGCAAAACCCATGAGTGACTTCATTAAGAAAATAAAGATTTACAAAAGAATTTACTAACACATAGGCAACAAATGGAGGAGTGCAGAGTTACACTTCCAGGGCCAGTTGGGCATGGGACATAGGGAGATTTTATGTGAAGGCTTTTTGTTTTCTTTCTAAAAAGATGTAATTCCACAAGTGGAAATCATGTTATGATCCTTTTCATAAGCCTTTAAAGCCACTTGTTAGTGTTGGACACTAAGTGGGACCTTGGCAAAGAAGTAACAAAGGAAGAACAATCCTAAAACACACCACGAGAACAGAGTAAAACCCATATACCTTGTGATAATTGTTATCCAGAAAAAGGTGATTTCATCTTTGAGGGATAGTAGTGAGGTCCTTTGATCTGCCCTCCCAAGTGAGGGTAGGTTATGGAGAGCCAAAGCAGCAAAGACCCAAGGGTTATTGAAGTATTAGAAACCACAGAAGCACCTGAGAATAGTCCCACAGGAATTAGGGCTTCTTCTCACAAAAAGGCTGTGGGATCAATATCCCAGCTGAATGCATTTACACCAATGCATGCAGTGTGGTCAAAACCAGGGGGATCAGGAAGCCCAGGAAGGCTGGATACCTTGCAAGGGAGAAATCATAAAGGTACGGAAATGTCCTGGTATGCTGAAAGATGAGCCAGCAGGGGAGAAGACTGGCCTGGCTGAGCAGAGAGTTTTGGCTGACAATCAGGGAAAAAGGAGAGTTCGTGACCTGTAGAAGAAGGGGCAGGTGACTCAGGAGGACTAAAAAGATATTGTGAAGCCATGCAGGGAGAAAATTAGAAGGGCCAGAACCCAACCACAACTTAATCTGGCTACTGCTGTAAAAGGCAATGAAAATGTTTTTATAATTACAAACAGCAGCAGAAGGAGGGCTAAGGAGAATTTCC
>VZTN01009274.1:4739-47764 GCA_013400515.1 Erpornis zantholeuca
CTGAAAGTTGGGCTTGATTGCCTTCACTGATACTCTTGTGGAGGATTGACCTGCCAGGATGACTGAAAAATCATCCTTTCCTCAACTGTGCTGTAGTTGTTAATGCTTGCCAAGTTGTTAATGCTTGCCCATTTGTCTGAAGGGATTTCACTTCCAATATAGGACATATGTGAAACAGTGCTGAACATGTTTCTGGAGTTTGGGATTTAGGCGAGAGAGTTGATTTGCAGGGAAAGGAATGAGAAGTGTGTAATTAGAAATTAGGAACAGCCTTGTGAGAAGGACATAAGCAAGGGTCACAAGGGGCAATGGGCAGAAACCAGTGCACAGAAAGTTCTACCTCAACATGAGGAAAGACTTCTTTACTGTGCAGATGAGTGTGTACTGGAACAGATTGCCCAGAGAGGTTCTGGAGTCTCCCCCTAGAGATGTTTGAGAACTGCCTGGGTGCAATCCTGTGCCATGTTCTCTGGGATGACCCTCCTTGAGCAGGGAGGTTGGACCAGATAACCCATTGTGGTCCCTTCCAACGTGACACATTCTGTGAAGGGTAAAGATGAATCTCTGGTGGGAAGCGGGTCAGTGCCTGAGCCTCAACATCTTCAGCAGCAGGGCATGTTGGGTACCTCTTAAGATGAATATTAAAGAAAGGCTTTTTCTGTTCCTGGGTTTGAAAGAAAAATGTGTAATGGGATTATGATCATGCATCCCTTCAGACTGCGAAGGAGCTAACTTGGTTCCGATGCCATAAGTTCAAATTCATGCATCTGCTATTTTACTATTAGTGTATGAGCTGCACATCCTCCTCACCTGCATGTTTTGAGGTAAGACTTTTCAGTCTTTCAGTGGGGTATGGGTGTGGGTATGAGCATTTTCTAAACTCAGGGAAAAAGGATGGGAGTTTTTATTGAACTGTTTGGAGGCTGATGGTCCTCCCCTAGCTCTGTACAGCACCAGTGGGATTCAGGTGAGACATGAAGAAGACTAAAGTGTAACATTAAAGGAAAAAAAAACTAAGGTGGTATGTTTGGAGCAGCAACTGGCATTTCTTTGGATCTTGGAACAAAGACCAAAGTCTGGGACTGGTGCATTATGGCACTTCAGGCATCTGGTACTTATGGTTCTAACAAAGGGCACCTTGAGCTGTCTATGTCCTTGCAGTATGAAGGAGGAAAGGTGGAGGCTTAGAAGTATGCTGAATTTTGGATAGAGATCACATCACAGACTTTTATCAGGAGTGTGATGGGAACACTGTCTCCTCTTGCTGAGCATAATTAAATGCCATATGAGAACTGAGCAGACTGAAGTATCTTAAGAGCAGAAAGAAACTTTGACATTATTCTGGTGTTAACATCTGGTGTGCATCTTAAACAGCTCATTTAAAAACACTACTGCTAAATAGAGCCTGCCCAAGACATGGTTATGAGATTGGCCTATTGGCATCTTAAATGTAAATGTAGGTTTTTGCTGCTTTGTTGCCTCTTGCTGCAAAAAATCCCCACTCAGTCACCTGTGTCTGCATCTAGAACTGAAAACCACTTTGTCCTGTAAATTATGGTGCATTTCACTGTCACTCAAAGGAAAGATCATTTAAACAATAGTGGCTGTGAAAGAAAAATCCAATGTTGTAATGAAGTTGTAACATCAGGTATAAAATACTGCTCTCTTGCCCTGCACAGACATATTTTGATGTAGGAATGAAATTTTCTATAATGTGTTTCAGTCCAAAGAAGAGATATTTAGAATTATGAAATTCCACGGTTGTGTAAAATGTACATTAATAATACCTCCAACTGGTAATTTTGGCCCTAGTGTCTCTATAATTTAAAAGCTTTTGAAAGTGACCTTTGAGCAATATGCATTGCAGCAGTGTCACGAGGCAAGCCAGATGGGTGCAAGCACCCAAGAAGGTGGGAGAGCATAGAAGACAAAGTTTTGCCAAAGCAAGCCAAGATGCTCTTGTGCCCATCTCTGTTAGTTGGGGACTATATTACTTCAAATTCTCTGTTAGAATTCTCTTCTTTAATGTAATGCTTAATGAAGCCTCTAGATTCTCTATGGCAAACACAAAACAATTCACCACCCAGGTGTCCCAGCGACATGAAAGTTGTGCTAGTCGTCTCTGTAAGCATCAGTGTTGCCCTCTTGAGTGTTGAAAATGCTCCCCCCACACGGCCAAATATACTCCTCCTTTGTGGACTACTCCTAACTTCCTTCCCAAAAGCTGCAGAGCAACACATGGCACTGTCAGGCTTCCCTGGATCTCTTCTGCTCTGGGTCACACAAGGAAGTACAACACTTGTTTTGCTGAAGAAGAAAAGAGGAGGCCACTGAGGTTTAAATGGCCAGAGGCGGTGTTGAAAGCCTGGGTGGAGCCAGACAAACCCTACTGTTTTGCTTGTTGGGTAGCACTGCTGTCCTCTGATCTATCCATAGATGTTAGGTTTTGGACATGGAGAACTCATGTTTTGATGGTCATAGTGTGTATGCACGCTGAGACCACATGACTGTCAGATGGGTTAACTTAGGCCTTCTGGGCCTCTGTTAAATGCCAGAAAGACTGATTTTGTTCTGGGACTGCAGCACTGAGCACTCACAGGTTTGCAGATGATTGCATTGGGTCAAAGATCTGTGAATGCAGTGTGAGGCAGCAGAGTGGGTTGTGTGCACTCCTAGCTGGGGCCTTTAATCAGCCTGGTGAGTGCTTACACTTGGAGCTGTTACCAGGTTTTTCTCAGTCTAATTCTGTTCTCCTGGAACAGTACCCCTCAGCCTGTACCCCACGGCTCAGCTGGTACTTTTTTATAACTTTCTACAGTAAAACACCCACACATTTGACATTTCTATCATGCTTTACTGAACTTGTGATTATAAAGGTAATTTACAATAAAGCAATTAAATAAACAATAAGTTAAAACACAATACATTTATACAGAGTATTTCAAAGGGCTCAAAAGACTATCGGGTTCCAGTACATAAAGACTTTAAAACAACATTAAGAGTCAAAGTGTATCCACGCCTATACTTATCATTGTAACAAGTGTTAAGACTCCCAACAATGTACATTTTTGGTTACGGTCCCTGTATACACACAAGACCAGTGAAATGCTCAAGCAATTGCACGATTGAGAAGAGCACTACACAAGACAGGCACAAACAATGTGCTGGAAGCTGCCTGGGGAATATGGGTTTTACCTCTAAGTTGAATTGACACTTGGGACAACAAATGGAAAGCGCTAGCATGCTTTCTGGAGCACAGGTGTGATACCCTAAGGGAAGGTTAGTGCTGCCTAGAGAAATACCCCACCTTTCTCCAGCCATTTGTTACCTCGTGCATCTCACACTACCCTTGAGCCAGTGCAAAGTGCTTGTACATTTGCACAGTGAACCATCCAGGGAGAGTGACTGAGCTTAATCCTAGCTCAGCAGTGGAACATGGAAGAGCACTAGGCTCGAATTCCTGATTTCCCTGGTCATGTTCACTGTGCAGATGCACTGACACCAGAAAGTCACCAGCCCAGGGGAGGGACATGGTCCCTGCAAGCAGGAGGACTATATCTGTAAGCAGCAGTACTGTTAAAAACACCAGTTAAAAACATCTTGTGGAAGTACAAGGTTCAGCTTTTTTTTTTTTTTTGAAACAAGGAACATGTTTTTGAACTGATTTATAGTGCAAATCAAATAATCAAAAGCAAATTATGGACTCTGCCAGAATATACAGTAACCTTTTATGATCTATCTCATCCCTCTTTCTCTCTGCCTCAGCTTTTTAGTGCCCAGGGACAGAGTAGAATTTAGGTTTTGATATTGAAGGGTGTTCGGCGTAAAGAGTGCAGGGCCACCAGGCAGCAACCACGAAGCAACGCTCCAATATTGTAAATAGGATCAGTTCCTCCTCTCTGAGTACTCAAAGCCCACACAATAGTTGGTACAACAGGGGCTGCTACAGCCAGAAGATCCCCAAGGAGACTGCTGCTCCAGTACCTCCTCTTTATTCCTGTATTGACATACTCAAAGACTTCATCATCGTGAGTTTCCGTAAAATCAAGTTCTTTCATGAAACGGTTTTCATTAACTCTGTGCTCCACCTTCCTGCAAGGAGACTCCATAGGAGACAAAAGGATGGCAGAATTAGGATCACTTGGAGTTAAGTCCACTATGATACCAGAATCACTGAAGCTTCCAAGAGAAAATTCACTCAATTCCTTCAGAGAAGAAGGGGGGCTTAGAGGACAGCTGTCTTGAGCTCTGAAGATGTTTTGAATGAGTTGCTCCACATCTAAGCTATATGGCACCACATCAGTCTGGATGGCCTGTTCCGCTGTCATGTTGTTCCTTTCCTCTTCCTCCTGGCAGTAAGTTAGTTTTCCATCCAGAATGATTTCAAGCATCTCTTTATTTACAGCAGCTCTGAAGGGAGTTGGATCACTCAACTCAGAGGTTGTGGTGGTCAAACTCTCTCCAGGTGAGTCAGTCCCGTTAGCTCTGTCCTCACTAAGAAGCAGCTCACTGTCTGCCACCTCCTCCAGACCTTGGTCCTCTGTGATGGGGCTGTCTGGCATGGTGGTACACAACGCTAACAGCTTCCCCTCTGAGTTGCTCGAGTATTCCAGGCACTGCTCATCCTTCACAGAGTGATTCTGAGCCATCTCCATGCTCTGCAGCAAGGATTCCAGTTTCTTGTTTTGAATGTTTATGTCTATGAAGTATTTCTGAATTTTTTTGTCTTTCTCAGCCAAGCTGTTTTTCATACTTTCAATAACCTGCTTGAGTTGTTTAATTTCGCTTCTTGCTTCCTTTAAGGCTAGCTCTGCCTCCACACGATTGCATTCTTCTTCAATCCAGTCTTCTCTCATCCGTCCCAGCTGAGCTTTAAGCTCTTCTATTTCTGTTTCCCTGTAGCAAAATAAAAATGTTGTAACACTTCTGCTGACTGCTCAGTTAAAGTCAACATGAGGCCCCACCATGCGGCAATGGCTCTGCTGCTGAGATGCTCCAAGAAGGAAGCAAATTTCTCCAGGTGCCATTTGTGGCCACCTCTGAGAGAGACAAGACATGCCATTTGCTAATGGGAGTCACCAACCTCCCACAAAACCTGCTGGTGGGCTGTGCCAAGATCCTGGACAATTTGAGGCACAAGTGGTGACCTTTAGGTCAGGTCTAACCAGTGCAGTGTGTAAAACCTCTCCTACTGCCCCGCCCTGGAGGAAATGGGAAACAGCTGCCTGGATGCATTCCCAGTGCCTGCCAGCAGCTTGTCTTGTACAGCCAGAGCCAAGGGTGGCCTCTGACAGATGGGGAGCTCGGGTCTGCAGGCACATGGCTCAGGGAACTCTTCCCAGCAGAGAGCCAGAGGCTGCTGCAAGCACGTGGGGAGCAGGTGGGTAGAGGGGACTCCTTGCAGAGTCCAGCCCTTGCAGATGCAGAGGCAGAGCATGGGACTCCTGAAACTCTGTCTTGGGCTCCAATTAAACAGCCCTTTGTGCCCCCTTGGGCTGTCCGTGCTGGAGAGCCAGCTCTCAAAATGCAGTTTTAGTAAAAGAGATGACATCTGTTGCTGTGTAATGCACATTGTCACTTCTTTGCTCAGCATCCATACAAAGGGCTATTGTGAAAAAATCAGTATATAAGCAACAAAAACACAAATGGGCACAGTGGTTTGTGTGTGAACTTTCACTGGGGAGAAGGGGGACATTTGCAGTCCTACTTCACTGAGAGAGGTAGAACAGGACATTAAGGTAAAATATGCTGGCAGTTAGAAATTGTTCTATGTATAAAAGGTCTCAATCTAAATCAGACTCTTAAAAAGTTGTCCTTTTAAAGTATTCTACTGTGACAGTTCCAAAAAGGAAAAGGAGACAGCTATATTTATAAATAAATTCTTTGTTCTTTGTTTTCTTCTTAGTATACTCTGAAACCTGAAATACTAATCAGGTTAGTATTTCAAACCTAAAAACAACCTAATCAGACTGATCATATTTCAAATTTCTTAATGGAAACATTATTGATCAAGAAATGAGTAAAAACATTCAGGATTTCCACCTCTAAACGTTCCCAAATAAATTTTTCTGACTGATTTCTGAAGAGAAGTTTACCTTTCTTTAAGTTTGCTCTCAGATTCCTTCAGCTTGGTTTTCAAATGCCGTACTGCCACTTCTTTCTGCTGAAGAGGAGTCAAATACTGCTCTGGATTTTGGGGCTTAATGCTGTGATTGTCACCACAAGAATTATATCTCCCTGATCGCCTGAAAAAACCCAAAACAAACCATCACAGAACATCACTGTTACAGTTCTTAAGTCCTGGCAGAATGAAAATCATCCCATTGACTGATAAATGCAAAGCTTGACTCATCCAGGCTCCTCAGTGTCCACAGAAGTTATTTTCCCTAGCAAATCAAAGTACTTGAGCAAACAGCTAATTTGTAGCTATAGTGCAAAACTTACTATTTACTGTACTTGGCTTCAGGGCCATTACATCAAATGAAGCTTTTAACTTTGAAATAATTAGCCATCCTCTCACCCCAAATAGCTGGTGTGCCCAAGAGCAAGCAGGGCAAGGGCACCCATCTACAAACACAGCCAAGTGAGGCAGTGCAAGGACTGAGTTCAGCTCCACACAGGAGTTATACAGCTGGGCACACTGAAATCTACACTCACCCTGTCTAGCTTTGGGTGTGTCTCTTACATGTTTGGCTGTTAAGCTGTCTGGGAGAGAATGCAACAGCAGCAGCATGGTGGCCATTTCCTCTCTGCAGCACGCGTCACATGCTCTGGCAGGTATCTGTGCTCTTTCCTGTACAGGAAACTGCACTCCTTAGGGAGGTGCCTAAGGCTAGGCAGGGTGGATTTACACCCAAGTGTATCGTACTTCCTACACTATCCCACCCAACTCTCTTCAAAGTGAAAAGAACCCTACAACAAATGAACCAGTAAATACTCATGAGAACTGATGGCACGAAAATGCATGAAGTAGCCTGCCTTGGAGTGAAAACCACCTGCAAAGGGCTTTGACTTAAAGTAAACTTGAATTTTACAGTGCTGGAACAATAAAGTTTTTACATGGTATGGAGCACCTTGTTGACTGTCAAGCCACCTATACAAGGCATCACAGCTATGGTGAAGAGGAAGATGACCTGCACAGCAACTCTGACTGTTGTGGGACTGATCCCACACTGCAGTGCAGACAGGGTATCACTGTACCCAACACCGGGAGGCTGAAGCACAGACTTGCCTCATCACTGGACTGCTGTCACTTCCTTTGTATGAGCCTGAGTTGCTGCTGCTGGCTGAAGAAGCCCTGTAACTCTGATGGATGTTAGCTGGACTCAGATGGTTTTTGCACAGTGTTGGCAAAGTTTCCTTTCCATGGGAAGTAGGTGGACTGGCTCCAGACTTGTAGGATAAGGATCCATTATTCCGACCATAAGGGCCACGACTGGAAAAGAACCAAAATGGTGAAAGCATTATTCTCATCACACAACCCATTATGGATCTTATTTTACACATAAAGTTCTCTAAACAATAAACCAGAGAGATAACTGTGACTGGAAAGAAATAAAGTTCTGACATGATCAGCCACTGCATGTTATTTCACTGACAGGAGGCTCTCAGTCTGAATTATGTGATCTAAGGAAATCTCAGCCATTTTACATTTCTCTGTGGACAGCAAACTTCCCAGTGACTCCATCAGATCATCCACGTTCCCTGAATCTTTGACTCAGTTAAGCAATGAGAGGCCTCTGGTCTGGCCTAATGCCAAAAGAACCACACTCTAGCTTTCCCTGGCCAGGCCTGCAGAGTGGTGCTTGTGCTTGGAGGGTTGCTGTAAGACTGCTTTCATGCTCCTCGGCAAGCAGCCTGAGAGATCACAGTGTGCAGTGAAAACAGATTTTGTTTGGGCCACTGTTCTTTTCTGCCTTTGGCATACTGGGTGCTTCATCTGTCATGGTCAACTATTCATTCACTTAGATATAGTTTGAGCCCCATGGAAAGCAGGCTGAAACAGTATTAAAAGAGACAAAGGAAAGCACAGCCTTTTCTTTTTTTCTTCCAGTTTTTCTCAAACGTATCTACCTTTCTTTTCCCATTTTTTTATTAAGGAATCTGTCAACTGTGTGTGCTTGAAAGCAATTGTTATCCTCCTTGCCTGACAGCTGCCCAAGGGCTGGAATACTCTGAGGACAGCTTCCCAGGATATGTCCCTTTCCTGCTCACTTGTTTTGTCATCCTGCACTACTATTCTGCTACCTTCATTCTCCCATGGAAGTTGTTCTTCTAAATGGTAATGAAAGGGCAGGCTAAAAACAAAAAAAACCCGAAAAAACAAACAAAAATAAACCAACAAAAAAAAATCAGAAAAAGACAAACTCAGCCAGCAAAAGAGAAGGCTTGAATATAAAAATTCAAATACCACAGAACTATGAAGCAACATCTCTTCTTTAAATTGTTTCACTTATTTTTTTCCCTTCTCTGCAAATGGAACAGTTTATAAGGAACAGATGGTTGAGTGGCTGCTGTGAACCTTCATCACACTGCTGCGGTTTGGGTGATTTTATAATTATTTTACAATGAAGTACAGGACTGTGGTTTGTGACAACACTGAAGTGTTTCATAGCCAGTAAAGTCAAACAGTTAAAAAAGAACATGCTGCAAAGGAGAGATCTTTTTCCACTTTATACGGTGTGTCATAACTCTGGTGTGCGGCAGAACTTGCAAGACTGTGCTTAACATAGCAGTGCCTCTGAAGGAGCCTTATTACAGAGAACTTCTGTCCAGTGAAGTATGACAGTATGCTCCAGTTTAAAGTTATATTAAAATGCACAGTAGTACATGAAATGATACAGAATCTTACTGAAAGTAAGGTGATTTTAGGGCTTCATATTATACTTAATACCATTTTTTCCCACAGCCAGTAACTTTACTTGTTAGATGCAATCTATAGGGAACTTAAGTAGTGTTTATTTTCCTAACAGTCTCCTGGTACAGACAGGAAAACACCCCCAAAGCCTCACTCTGATGATCTCTATGCTGGGGCACATCACGACCTTCAAGACGCCTGTGTGACTCAAGTGCATGGTATCCTGCTGCCGGTCCCAGCCTGCCTGCCAGCTCTTCCACAAAGGGCAGGAAACCAGCCCTGTCAATTTGAACTCCTTCCTCCTGCTGCACAAAATGTAACCAGCAGGGATTGCGTGGGCAGAACACAACATGTGCTGCTCCATCCCAATGCCCCTGTATTTGCAAGCTGTCTGAATTTGCAATTCCTGCAATTTGACAGGGAGAAATCTTACTAAAAATCTTTCATGAAAGGTTCATTTAGAGCGATGACTACTATACGTTTTTTTTTTTTAAATTGCATATAGTTGTAGCTATATAAAGGTTGGGCAAGGGTATTTCAGGAAAAAAATCCAACATCAAGGCAATATTGTCTACTTCTTACAACAAAAAATAAGATCATGATCTGGAAAGGTGCAAGCCAAGCTGACAATTTATGAGAGAGACAAAACAGTGTAAAGAGCAAAAGGTTTAGGTTAACTGACATACACCCAGATCTCTCTCCAGTCCAGCTAATGCCTTACCTGTTTGTGTCTCCCATACTTGCCATGAATAAACAAAAAAACCACAACAGTTGGCTGATCTGGCATACTGACAACTTTCATGCATTGAATACAGCATTTCTTTTCTTTCTTATGTTGCAGTTCTCACTACTGTGCTACCCAAGAGTCTTGTGTTAACCTCATTGTTTTAAAATGCAAAACCTTACACAGTAGTCTGTATTTGCAGTAGCAATATTCAGGAAAAACTGCTTTGCTTACTTGCGAGTAAAAGAAGATCTCTTGCTTCCAGCAGCCGACATATGGACTTCAGGTGCTGAAATACTGCCCGTGCTGCTTGAAGAGCTAAAATCGGCTTCACTGCCTGGAAAGGAAAAGGAAAGAGTGAAAACATGATGGAAATTATAACTCAAAGATTGTTTTCAAAATAACAGTGAATCACAAGCATCCTTCCTTTGTCTGTTCTGGGTGAATTTCAGAAGTTGCATGGATTTTCAAACATCTCTGAGGACAAGAGCTGGTTTTGTTCCAGATTTTCAACATTTCTTCAGAACTGGCACTTCAACAAGAGCAGAAAAAAACTTTTGGACACAAAACCCTCACAGTACAGAAGCCATTTCAGGTCTCAGACAGGAACACTTGTTGTGACAACCTGTTTGCTCTCTCACAGCCACTGATATATGACTGAGGCTGCTCATGTGGCTCCTTCAGGAGCACAGTGATTAGGAGCACACCATTGTAACTGGATGTTTCTCATACTTTAAACCATACAAAACACTGCTTCCTGCTTCTGTTTTGTTTTCTTAGATGACATAAAGGTACATGTATATAGGTATAAACCTGTACAAGCTAACAGTATATTTATGTGTACACACATATGCACATTTTCATGTGGTGCAGAAACATAGTAAGGCAGTTCTAATAACCTTAAAATAATCCAGTAATCACGTGTAGGTCTCAAGTGCTGCTCTGGTACCAAGTCATCTGTCTGATTACTGATTTTCTATGGATCACAGCTTTTATTTCACAAGCTCTGGCATATACAAGAAACCTGCTCTCATTTTTCTAAGGTCAGTAGTAGATGGATGTACTAAGAAAGTCTTATCCTCTGGAAGAAAACCATACCAAAGCTGCAATTTTTTTCCAGTCTGTCACTCCAACGGCAAATGTACTAAGCCATACCCAGCTCTTATGCTGTAGAGCCACAGTAATGAATGGTGACTTTAGCTGAAGGGATAAAAATAACTCTCCAGCATCCTTTAAGCAGCTGACCAGGGGAAGCATCTCTCACCTGGTAATTTCCGGATGCTGTCCCATGGATAGACATCCTCAGCCAGCAGCTGCAAACTTGCCATTTTTGCTATCTTTTCCACAAAGAGGAGATGCAGCTGCAGCTACCATCATCCCCACTGTGGCAGACAGACCTTCTAGTCCTCAATCTCTCTTATATTCTTCACAGAGTCAATGGTGAAGGGCGCATCTTGCACCCTGAATACCTGAGACTGGGAAAAGGCTTTGGGTAGAGGCTCTGGGAAGAGGCTGAGACAGCCAGCAACCTTTCTTACCATCTGGCAACACTTAGCGACTGGCCCTAGGATAAGGTGTGATTGGATTTAACCCAATACTTTCCCTACTTCACGACGTCTTCATGACGTCAATACAGTCCCCACTTCCCTGTGCCTCTGCATCAGCCCATCCCAGGATATTTCTCAGCCCAATTTCTAAGTGCTCAGATACAAAGCTTAGCTCTTCAAAAGAGGATGCCAGTGACCCAGCTCTAGCACCTCTAACCCGCTCCGTACCCAGTACAACACCCCTGATAATCAGACCCAAGCCATCACAGCCGTAACAGATCAGAGCTGCATGCAAATTTGCAAGGGGAGGGAAGGGAAGCATCAAAGTCACTTGGTTTCACAGGGTATCCATATCATGTTTATAGATGTAAATGTGAGTGACCCTCTCCTTGGGGAAGCAAATTGATCATGGGACAGAGTGTTCCTGATAAACAAAACATTCCCATCTATAAGACTAATAATGTACAGTCCAAATAATCTCTTGGTATCACACTACACCCAAAACTATTTTTCTAAACAAGACCCAAACAGGTAAAAACGTCACACAGATGTCATACCTCTGGTGTTCAGGTCCCCAAAACATTCCTGGACTTTCAAGACACCAGCAGCTTTCCCAAGGCAGGTCCTGGCTGTGGCGCAGAGAGCAGGAGCCCTAGCCAATCATCTCTGGGTAAGGAGATCACATCATAATCAGATCTCACTATCGAAAGCATTGCAGAGTAGCGAGGCTTAACAATCTCCTCTCCCTGACCTGCCTGGCTTGGAGCACCAAGAGCTGCAGAGCTGGGCACTGCTGGTAAGAGTCATCAGAGCCTGGAAGCACAACCACACCATCAGCAGAGCTTTCTGAAAGACTGAGCTGCATCTGAGACCAGGAACTGTGTCTGCAAAGCATGAACTAACCTTTCTGGCCCCACTTCTAATAACAGCTACACGCAAGCTTAACACTTAGCACAGGAGACTACTTATGTTTAAAATTAGGCATGTGGCTATTTATAGGATCTTTGAGAACATTTTATAAGTTAAAGGGGTCACTGCTAGTAATGGTTCCAAGTGTATAAGTGATGTTCAAGCCTGTTTTGTGTGTAGCAGAGCTTGAGAGCAATGTTATTAAAAGACTTTAAAAAACATCTTCTCCAATTTGCTAGACATCTCTCAGCAAAATAACATGGCATCTATCCATAAAATATCCATTGCAACATATTCTCCTGGCTAGGAGTGACTTCTGTCTTACAAATATGTACACAAAACATGAAACTCCTTGTCTAGCAGCAGTACAGGTAGGAGCTGAACACGGATTCTCATTCTCCTAACACCATTCTCCAGGCTGACAGCTCCTTAAGAACACCTGTTGACTATTTTTGTCACGGTGACTATGTGATGACAAAAGCTCACACATGTAAGCCCCAGAACAGCCCATTAATTTAGTGTTAACTACGAAAAAGACTGACCTTTCTCAACCTCGCCAGGCCGTAACACTTGTTTAGCTCCAATAGAGACTTTCCTTTTAAAAGGACCGTCTTACTAACCCCTTCCTGCAAAAGATGCTACACGTTGAGTCACCAGCTTCAGCCGTATGTCATGTGGAGTTCACTCATCCATATTCTTCCACGCTGCAGCCGCCAGCGTGCCATGGAGCCAGCCCGGTGTCCATGCCGGCGAGCCCCGGGCTCCGGCCGCCTGGCAGCGGGCTCCGAGCGGCAGCACGCCCACGCCACGGGAGCAGAGCTCTGCACTGCTCTGTGCAATGGGAGCAACGGCACAAGGACGGCCAAGGAAGTAACGTCACATTTTCCAGGGCTGCTCCTTGCCGGGAATGGGTATCTGAGAAGCCAGAGCGAAAACCTGCGGAGCCCAGGGCTGTCCCTGCACTCCAGCACTCCATGGGCTGCGGCACCGAGCCGAGAGCGCTCCGCAGGCTGCATCGCGCTCTGCGCTGCCTTTCGCCTCCTCGCTGCCCTGACAGCGTCGCGACAGCCACTGAGCTCGGCTGACACGGGGGAGGAGAAGGGAGCCCGTGCCAGCGGCCGTGCTGCCGTGCGGGCAGAGGCACACGGGTGCCTGACCGCGGTCCGTACGCGTGCGGAGCTGCACCGCAGCTCGGGGAGCTCACGCCGTCCTGCCGCGGCACGGGAACCGATTGGGAAACTCACGGATGTCTCAAGGGCAGGTTTCCCATCCTGCATATGATGCAATCACAGGTTTCGGGGCGGGACTGAGGAGCGGGAGAAGCAGCTGCCCGTGCAGGGCCCGTACGCCTGGCACTGCTCCCTCTTTGTGCCATCGGCGCCGGGAGCCACCACGCCACCTTCACCTCTACCCTCGGCCCTGCCCCAGCCACAGCGCAAGGACCACAGCAGCACAGCGACCGAGTCACACACGCAGATATCACACCTCTTACGGGTAGCACTGGTCGGGTAATTGGGCCTACCAGGGCAGCATGCAAGCACAGAAATACCGTGTCACACATATATTTATATGTGCACTGAGACAGTAATTACCTTGCTTACACAAGGTCACACAATAACCCCGACACGCACTCCTGCAGCATGGCATCCCAGCCTGCCATTTCCAGCCATTAGAGATGGGGGGGGATACTTTGTTGTATGATCTTCTGGTCTCAGTCTTGAAATTTTGCTTCCACTTTAGCATTTAATTTTTTTTCCTTCTGTAAGGATAAAGCTCAGACTTTCTTGTTTGCCTTTTATTGCCCATTTGCTACTAAAGTATTAAGATTAAAATACGGCAAAAAGGAAAAAGTTCAAGCAATATCTATGACAGGTACATTGATATCTCAGCAGCAGAACTGGATGCCCAAAATACAGGATTTATGTGTCTTATTAAAATTTAGTCTTTTTTGTGTACATCTTTCCTATTTCAAACTTCACCACTGCTTCATAGCTGCCAAAGTGTATAAACCACAGAGCTTAGCTATCTTCTGGCTCCATAAACATGACCTCTTTATATGTATATCAGTCTTGAAGTAGGTTTTGCATATAGCCAGTGAAACAGAGCTGTAAATAAAACAGTGCTGACAGAAACAGCTTGTCCTCAAAATGTAAAGCACTTAAATTGCTGAGCTTTCTTGCCTTCACAAGCACTCTGTTATACAGCAAAGAGACCAAAATATGCATACATATTAACCACTTTGGTGCAGCTACTAGAGGAATAAGTGGCATGCTGTCTCTAGATAGCATGATTTAGAGACCCCAGGGGTAGAGCTTGGGCCTGACTGTGTGAAAAAATACCCAGCAAAGTCATTAGAAGCAGCTGAAAAAGTAGGGAGAATTCAGTTGTAATGCCCACTACAGAAAGGACCTGTATTTTTAAGAGATTTGATTCAATTTATCTTGAGAGATTTAACTCGGCTACATCTCTAGCTCCAATATTTAACAGCATAAGCAGTGTATTTCCAGGAAGCAGTAATGCTGCTTTTATTTTTCTCTTTAATAGGGGGTTCTTCCTGCAAGATAGATTTTGCACACCACAAACAACCTAGGAAAGAAAACTGCACTGCTTGCATGCACTGACAAATGTGAAAAAAACGAAGTTGCAAAGAAGCAATGAAATCTTGCTTTAGTATTTCAGGCTTTTCTTCAGATAATATCCTTAAAAATGACCCATTTTGAAGGCAAAGTCTCCTAGTGGGAAATGTACTGAATTCACAGTGTCAAGACCATAGATGACAGTGGATTTTGGTTCCAGTCCCTAGCCTTTGACTTATTACTTATTTGACTTAGGATTATTGTATGGGAGACTCTTATTTTGGACTTAACTATTATATTTCACACTGAACAGTAACTGGGTAAAAGCAGATGTAATCCTGAGTGTAAGGAACAGGTCACAGCTCTCCACCATGTGGACTGCTGTAATCTTTGGGTGACAGAAGCTGCTCCCAATGGTCTGCCTTTGTCTCACTCTCTCCACTATAATGAGGTCTAACATCAGGGGAGGAAGCTGAGGATGCCTAGTAGGTTGGATTGGTTCAGGAACTCTTAGGAGAAATGTAGATTTGAGCTCCTTTGGTCTAAAGAGGGCACTGGACTCAGACCTTTTCCTCAAGCTCTAACTACTCAGCTGTGACACAGCACGGAGTGGCAGAACAAGCACTAGCTGCTTTTCAGAGGAATGAAACCTGCTGGATGCCTGCACTCACAGAGGTAGTCTGGCTCTGATATGGAGGTTCACAGTGAATCCAGGGCATGCACTTGGGCACATTCAGGACTACGGGCAGGTGACCAAGTCTGGGAGATGAGCACTTCTCTCTGGCATCTCCTGTGGGCATGCCTGGCACACTCTGTGCTGTGAATCTTGGATTTTAGTACCTAACCACCCCTCTGGTTTTATATGAGGTGTAGTCATCGAGCTCAGGTTTGTAAGTTGTGCTCCACAAATAATGGCAAGAAGCTGGGTACAGCAAGGTCTGGCTTTGTCGATCCTAAGGGCACCAACAGGCATCCCTTCCCTATCCCACTGCACTGGCCAGTGAATGAATTCATCATTCCCCAGTCTCGGATGGATGTCCACCCACCTGCTCAACAGTGCTGCCTCACCAGACAGGTCTGTGGCCACATTCCAGCTGCCTGCATGGCTCATAACAGCTGGGAACAGCTGGCAGAGATGCAGTCAGAGGGGATGTGGAACAAAACTTTGGGTGTGGGTCTCCATAAATTGTTCAAATATGTTGGGCAAGAAGGTTCTAGCTCAAAACCAGACACACTTTTTGGAAGGACTGGAACACAGATCCTGCCTCCCTGTGTTTGGATCTAAATCTGATTTTACAAATGATTATTTATCTTAATTTTTGCTCATTTTTCTTACTTATTCTTTTAACTTTGAAAGAAGGATTGTTATCAAATAATTAATCTCATTATGCAGTTTTCTGATCTAAGCACTATAGTTTTAGTAGTAATCTGAACCACCCTAATGCAAATTATAAGCATTGCAGATCTCAACATGAATACATAATGTGACTTATGTATTCTGTGAAACCACACTCAATCAAGCTCTTCTCTCAAAACAAAGTCACTACAAACTAATTACTGACATTGGCTGAGAGCCATCATGCATATTCTGCATATCACTACGATCTGGGCTTGTGTTTTTCTTAATTGTTTCTAATTCACTGATTTGTAGAGAAGCCAAAAGCGGATGTTGGAACAGACAAAAAGCATTACAAGTTGGAGCTTTTTTCTGTTTTAGGTATTTTAAAGGAGAGTTTTCAGATACAGATATCAGCCTAACCTAATTATTTTTTGTGCTTCTATATGCAGCTTGAGCCATTCTAACAACACCTTAAAAATGACTCCCATAAATTCACTCTTCTCAGCCTGGAGTGACCTTTGTCAGGGGAAACATATGCTCATGGAGCAGAAGAGAACAGTCTGGGGAGCTTATCTTCATGTTCAAACAAAAAGGCTCTTTGTTATCAGAGATGGAAGCATGCTGCTTTCCTACACCAACCTCAATACAAACATTGAGACTGGAGGTTCAAACAATACACTGAGAGTTTTGTAACACTTGCATTTGACAGTTTTATAAATTATACATGTAAATCCACCTATGAACAAGTATTTTTTATAAGCAACCATGCAGTATCGCTTCAGGGGATTTTTTAATATACTGGGCAGTACTATTTGGTCTGTTTGAAGGGAAATGGAAAGGCTGGTCAAGAGTATTTTTAGGGACTGGAAAATGTCATCTTTGGCAGGGATAACTTAGCAGTACACAGAGAGGCAGCAAACTTCATCACAGACTGGGAAAAGATCCCAGCCCTCCCGTCACGTTGGTGGCAGAAGTTTAACAAAGGGCTTTCAGAGGCCCCTTCACACATCTCCTCAATCTGGTTCCCGTGTGCAAGGAGCAGAGAAGCTGTCTGGGGCACAGCAAGCAGCTGCACGGCCCACGTGCACAGTGTGTCTGCAAGTGCATGACATTGCATGCAGAACCTGATTCAAGTGAAAGCTTTTGCATAGTCACCCTTAATATAAGACATATGGTTTCCATTATGATGTGCATAAAACATTTTAAATCAGTTTGACATGTTTTCAACAGGCAAGGGAAAAACACTGGAAGGAGAAACATATCTGGGAGGTAACTGACGAAACAACCCTGCAATCCCAGGATAAAAAGCAAAATTTGTTGTAAACTAATAAAATATTTACTGTAACACACATGCTGAAATGATTACAAGAAACTAATAAAGTTCAAGTGCCATCTATTGAAAAGAACAGTAAAACCTTACCCAGTATACTATATAAATTGGTTGCATAAACTATACTTTTTACAGCAACAAATCCAAGGTAGGTCTGAGGCCAATGCCTTTCAAGTAATGACTGCTATAATTTGCTAGATTTTCACTCTTACTTTTAAGAAGCACAAATGACAAACAAGAAGTTTATGCTTTTTCAGCTTATAAATCCTTGCAGGTTTGTGGTCAAGCTGTATTCCACCAGCTCTAGCAAACAGACACAGCCTGCCCAGATTTCAAAAGCCAACAGCTTTCTATTGTTTACAGAATCTAAGAGAGGTGGAACACAGACCTGTAATGAAGTGCCTCAGCATGGAAGCAAGACAATGTAATACTAATAAAATAAGAAACAAACCTGGCAGAATTTTCATTTCTCCTAAATAGATTTTATGTAAATGTGTATATAAAATACAGTATTATAAAGCAGGTTTGCTACTTTTTATTCCACATTAAAGGCAGTACATTTCAGGTTCCTTGGGGAAGCGATGTCCACTTTGCAGTGGCTGGAGGCTGAGTGTACAAAAGGAGGCTACGTGTACAAAAGGAGGCTGGGTCTCCAGCTCCTTGGGGAGTTAAGGGAACCTTGGAACTGGTTCTCTCCTTAGCTGCCATCTCAACTGGGAAACACCTCCCACCAGTCTCACTCAGCAAAGCTTCTCCGTTCTGCCAAACTCTTGTTTCTGGGTATGCCTAGAAGCAGGTCAGCTTAAAATGTGATAAACAGTTTGATGCCTCTTTTGAAAGACCAGGGTGGGTGTTTCACACTACACCACATAAATCAGGTTCCACACAAAACAAGCCCAAAGGCAGCTCTTTTATGCTCTCTGCTTTACTGGGGAAAGAAAGGCTCCACCTGGGATTCTTAGGGTTAGCTTTAGGTTTAGCTTTGAACTGGAAGGAGGTTGCAGGAGACTGGATGAGGCATCTCTGCATCACACCCCCAGGAACATGGCATCCAGCAGTAAGAACTTGATAAAGTGATGAGGTCCCATCCTTGCAGCTTGCCATGCCCTTTTCCAGCTCCTCCAGGAAACCACCCAGTTTGGAATGCCTGTCTTCATCAACCCTCTGCTACATGGGTGAAATCCAAACAGGCCTGAATTTCCCACAGCTCCCACCTCCGTCAGGAGACTCCACACTGCACACAACACAGCTCAGAAAACTTGTCTGCAATCTAAAGTTTTGGCTAAGCTGGGCAACTTCTCTCTAATTGTTCTGGCTGCTGGGTTTTATTTTATGAGTGTTAATTGTGGTTTCTTTACTAGAACAGGGACTGGACAGGCATTCTTCCTTTCTCCTAGACTCCTCCCAAGCTCAGAACTGTTAACTTCAAGTGAGAAGCAAAACTGAGTGAAGACACCTAAAGCACAGCTTCATCAGGATTTAGATATCTAAGCACATAAAAACAAGTAAAATACTACTGCTTAAATAGGCCAGATTTTCAAAATGACACCACTATCTGCCACAGTCTCTGTGGCTTTTCTTTCTCCTTTTTTCCTTCTTTGTTTTTTTCATGGAAAGGGAAGTCATTCTTAGACATTCAGTTGTGGAAGAAAGTTTGCTCTTGAAAAGCACACATTGACCTTCAAGTAGCTCTAATGAGATGCTTTTTCCTCTTCTGTTCATCCCTGATAAGCTTAGGCACTCTCCATTTGTCCTTTTTGTGAGGACTGCTGCCCAAGCTCCCTAGCATTGCACAGGGAGATTCTGAATCCCATTTTGCGCTATGGATTCACAGAAATTAAATATTTTTAGGACTAGCTAAAGTCCTAAAGCTAACTAAAATCACACTGAAGTGAAATAAGTGCTCTGTAACGTCTGAAAAATAATACTGGAATATAAACAGAATATAAATATTTTAAGAAAAAGATGGTTAGAAAGGTAGGTAAAAATTATTAGCATAGCAGTATTTTTTTTAGTTTAGATTTATATATGTTTTAGATTTAAACTTTTAATTTAAACAAATTCGCTTGAATTGATGTAGAAAATATGTTCAAACAGCCAAATATTTCTTATAAACATGAATAAACAAAATAGAAGCTACAAGTAGTGCTTCAACTTTGAAGCGTTTCATAGTATTTTACACAAATCTTCCAATTGCTCTTAAAGTGGCATAGAAAAACGATCTTTTAATTCTGTCACAAATTTTATAATCCAACCCCTTCTAAAATATCATTTTAGATGTTGCATAGTAGACACATAAGCAATTAGTGGGTGGGCTGTGGCCTCTCAAGGGATTTGTTCAGAAGACTCTTAGGCTGCATCAAGTGCCCAGATGTCACAGCAAAAATAAAGGATCCAAAAAGGAAGCCAGCAAGTTCTGAATGAGAAATGATCAGGTAAAAGCTGAAAGCCTGAGTCCCACCTGTCCTACACAGTGAGCTGCCCAGCTCTGGGCTGGTGGCACAGCGCCTTGGGCAAAAATCTGCAGTTACATACCTCCATCTTTATAAAAAATAAAAGAAATAAATAAAACGATGTCCTTGTTGCTCGGTTTAGTAAAGGAAAGAGAAACTTAGATGTAGATCTCTCTGTGTGTCTTTTGGGGGATGGACTTAAGCACAAAGGAGTGCCCCAATGCAGAGCCGCCAGGCAGGCCGAGGGGAGGCAGGGTGTCTGCTCCCAGGGAAGCTGCTCCACTTTATTTAGTTCCTCTTTTACTGGGGGTTCAGAGCTGAGCTCCCAGCAGGCACACAGGAACACTCTCTCCCTGGCCCATTAATTGTACTGATGCTGCTCCAGACACATGGAAAGTGGGACAGCCACTGTCACAGGGAGATTGTGACCTGAGGATGGCTGCGGCCTCGAGCTTAGCCTTGCGCTGTGAGACAGCCACTGCCCTAACATCAGATCAGAGTGAGCAGGGGACGTGGGGCTCCTGCAGGGAGTTCCTGGGATGCTGCACAGGATGAGATCCCTGCCACACTATACATCTCTTAGATACAAATGCCTTTTGATAGAAATGAAGGTGCGCTGGGGTCTGGAGGTGGGTATTGAAGATGGCAATAGCTGTGATCTTTAGTAAAAACAATAAAATTCTTTTTGTTTAGTCAAGCAGGTTTGTTTAGGTTTTTTTCTCCTCTGCTAATCCAGAGCAGAATTTGAGCCAGAAAGGAGAAACCAATGCTATACACACTACACACTCTTAAGTATTTGTTTTAAAACGTGTGTGAGGTTAACATAGAATGTGCCTTGCAATTTGTGTATTTACTGCAGTGAATTTTCTGTGCCTTCTGGTTGCTTTCTCTGGGTTTCTGCCTAGTTCACCAAATGAAATACTGTGCATACAAAAGAATCTTCCATTATGAATCTTCCCTTAGGAAATGTTTTTTGTCCTCTGCTTTTAAATTACAATCTATATGATTTATGCCAATGTTTAAAATAGCTTCCTGATTCCCTGGTTAAAGTATTCCGAACCTCCTCCAGATACATTTTACTATGCACAACTCCCACTCACCATGAGTTTTTATTTCAAGTAGTTTTTCATGAAATAACATGCATCACAGCCAGAACCTTGTATTGCTGTTACATAGTTTTCTTTACAGTTTTCCAGCTGTATTCCTCCTCCCATGGTAAACTGTTGTCAGCGTGCATTTTTATCTTAGAATACACAAATTGCATTCTCTTAATCTCCCTTAATAAACAGTGCCCTATAATGCTGTTATCATTACTGTTGACCTTTTTTGGAATTCCTCCAGGTTATTAATGCCTTTTTAATGAGAATCATGGGATTTAAAGTGTTTTCTGAGCAGTGTTTACTCAGGAGTTGATAGATTATTTCCTTTTCTATTTTTCTTTTCATCCCCCTATTGCTTTTTTGTCTGACATCTTACTATGTTCAAAGCAGAGCTATGCAAACAATTGATTTGGGGGTTGCTGCCAAATCAAAACATTAAAGAAAATCTTTGCTTTAGACTGAACAAAGGCCATATTAAATGTAAAATATTTTGAATGTTTGGGGATTTTTTTATGTTTTTACCCCATTTTTAAAAGAAGAAAGACATTTATTAGTTTTCATAATTGAAGCACCATTTCAAACAGAAGGTAGAAAAATCTGATTTTCCATTTTTCTGGCCATGTTTGACTTCAAATCATAAATATTTTTAGTGTCGTCTGATCTGGTTTTTTTGGTGACCAAGTTATGACCTAAAAGATTTGTTTCCCTCAGAGTCATTACTTCAAATACTATTTGAGCAGTATCGGGCAGATAGGTCTATATATTCCTTGTGTTTCTATATCTGTATTTATGCATGGGAATGGAAAGCTAAGGGAATGTCTTTATTTTAGTCATGCAAATCTCACTAAATTTTACTGTGGTATAAAGACATCAGTGAGTGGGTGGTGACTGAGCTCAGAACTGGAAGGCCATCCCCCAAACCTCACAGGCTGCCCACCTTGCAGACCTGACTGCTACAACCACCAAACCTCTGCAGGGTGATGCCCCTCTGGGCTCAGCTCCAGGACATAAGCTCTGAGGATGGCACGGGCTGGAACCCAGAAATGGTGTCCTTGCTCCTGGAGGATGAGATGTGCATGTGCATCCCCCCCAGAGCACACCCTGCTCCTCTGGGACCCGCAGAGCCAAGGCCTTAATAACTCCCTGTGCTGGCAGGTCAGGCAAGCAAATCTACACAGCTCCATAGCAACAGACACGATGCGAAAACAGTAAAATATGCAGGAGGACTCAGTGCATACAGAAACATATTATCCAGAAACATTGCAAACCACTTAAATCAGCAGCAGCTATTTTGTGTTGGTGCAAAATGAAAGGTGAAGAGAAAGAAGAAAAGCCAAAAGGAACTGAGGAAAAAAAAATAGGGTCAAAAACTGCCACAACTGTATTTGTTAGATTCTGTATTAGAGAAGATCTCAGAAACTTTAGTGTCACAAATGAAACTATGGAATACGCATATAAGAAAAGGAGAAGAGTGTGATTGAAACTGTACAGGAAACAAATGTTGCATACAGTTGGATTTGAATGTCAGGATGGTTATAATAGTTGCTATCAGATATGGGATAGAAGTGAAGCATTCCAAGCATGTGCTTACATCTGAGAAAGATGCTTCCTCCCTTTTTATTGACAAGGTGATGTTTTAAAAAAAAGATCAAAAGTTTCCCAGAAGCACAAGTAATTGGCCACTGTGTATCTGCTCTTTGCCAAACATCGAGTGGCTTAAGGATCTAATGCTCAAGTTAAAGCTCTCTTCATCTGGTTTAAGTTACTCAGGGAACCTGGGCTTTTGCTCTTTGTCTTTTCAGTTGCAAGCTCCTCTGCACCTGTCAAAGAATCTATGCTCTACACTTATCAATAAACATGGTTAGATCAAGAGATTCCTTGTTATTAGTTCAAGTAATTTAAGGGGAGAACTAATGGTCAGTCATAGGCAAGATGTTCCAGCATTTGGTATCAACTTGATTCACTTGTTCCATGTGCAGAACCTTTTTTTTTTTGTTCTATGATCAATTATTTAAAGTATACTGAACATGGTCTAGCTCATTTCCTAATTTCAGCTTTCTTATGCATGTAACACCAATCACACATCTAAGAAATTGAATTTTCCTAGGAAGGGAAGCATGAATTTCCCAATTTCACCTCTCAAGTATGGTTATCACTGGTTGCAAGATGGGAACAGAGTGTTCACTGATTACATACTGCATTTGTAACCGGGTTAAATGTTCTTTGACACACCCTTGTTCTCAGTTATCCCTCCCCCAAGGAAAGGAGGAATGAAGTGGAATGGGGGTTATGAAGTGATGTTAAATAAGTTACAGTGAAAAGACAGACAGCAGTCTTCATATTTCTCTTACCTTTGTGTGATTCTGCTTTTAAAATGAAGAATGCCAATTTATTTTAAGGATCAGTCAAGGCAGTTTGCTATCTTCAAATACAGGTTTTCCACTGGTTTTGGTTTGTTTGGTTTTTTTCAAACGACCAAACAGTGTGACTTTGTGTTAGAATACATAGTACACCATCAGCATTTTGAGAAGTGTTTCAACATAATAGGTAGATGTCCTGGCCAGTAGTTAAAAAGATTAATTAACGTCTTTGTGTGCCTTAGGAATTGTTCAAGTTAGCACATTCTGTAACTTGGTTTTTGTATTCTGTACTGTTGTTCCTGTACAACAGGGACAACAGATCTATTATTTTCCTACTGCTTCCAGAAATTTGGTATGGAGAATAAAGAAAAGTCATACAAATACCAGATACAATGCTCTTGGAAAAATGTGCTGATAAAATGTGTCTTTCTAATGTTTTATCAAACTTTCCAAGATTAAATCAAAGTCCTATCATTACAAAATGATGCAATCAGAAAGAAGTTCTTGACCGTGAAATAAATTTCCAGAATTACTGCTAAGACAATCCTCTCACAGAACTTACACACCAACTCATGTTTGTCAAGTAAAGCACATGCACACACATACATCACAGTCAGACACTGTTATTCCCACACTGTCACACTGAAATGAGGGAGTGAGTTGACAAAAGACCTGTAAATTAATACAGCTGGACTTCAGGAATATAACATAAATCAGAGCCTTTATGTTTTGTTTTTAAAATAACCAGAGTGACTGCCTTTAGAATACAGACACATATGGAAGTAAAGTAGCAATATGGATTATCTGCTAATTTTATACTAATGGATTAACTAGTCACTACTTCTTGCTTTCACAGGGGACTCCCAGAAATAAATTCTTGGACATTTAGTGTCCTGGGAATGTAATCCTCACACATCAGACAATTAAAAAAAGAATAAAAAAACCCCCAAACTTCAAGAAGAGCATTATGTTTTAACAACTAGACATTTTTAAAAGATAAAACATATTTTGCAGTTAACATTTCCATTTCTTCTCTGATCTGTTTGGCTTATTAAGCTCTAGTCTTAATATTTCCAGTTGTCTGGGGTAATTTCCCTTACCTCCTTTTTGATCACTATTAGCTCCAACACTGACTAAAAAAGCACCTGCAAATATTGAATACTCACAACCACATAAGGGCAATACATTCTGCTCCACCAGTCTCTCCTGAAACTCCTTATAGTCCTAAAGCCTTCAAAGATTAATCTGTTCAGACTGGGACACCCTACTCCAAGGCTCATTTATCATAATAAATTCACCGGGAAAAAGTAGGAAACATGTGTTGAGTACAAAATTACTTACTTTGCCTTGAAGTTACATGACATTTTCAGTTGAATAGTGATTGTTAAAATACTTATTTTTTTAATATACTTCTATTTTTATGAACTCAAGTGGCCAAGAAAGGGCAGGAAAAACACAACTTGTGCCTTGCAACTACTTAACTACAGATCAGGCTGATGCACTATTTAAAGGAAAAAAAAGTCCAGCAACACAGGATTACAGAATCACTGGGAGGTAAAAGGGACCTTTGGAGACAGCCTAGTAAAATTCCCCACTCAAGAAAGTCTAGCTGGAACAGGCTGTCCAGGACCATATCCAGTTGAGTTTTGAATATATCCATGGATGGAGATTCCACAACTTCACCAGGCAACATGTAGCAGTGTCTGAGGACTGTCTGACAAAAAAAACTGTTTTCTTGTGTCCAGATGGAATTTCATGTTTTCAATTTGTGCTCATTGCCTGTTGTCCAACAAGTGTAGGTACTCTGTGTGGTGAAAGGCTCTGAGGTCTTCCCATTAATTTGAACAGAAAAAAGTTTTAATGTCCAAACTCCCAGTGATGATCGTTCTTGAAACATAATTCATAGCAGTTCAATGACACTGACATCCAAAATATTGCTATTTTAGCCAGAATCAGTAATACATGGCCGGGTGTTTTATTAGCAGTGAAAAAAAAAAAAAAAGCAAACCACTTTTCTGCACCTTCTGCTGCTACCTGGAATGGTTATTACTGTACCAAGATGTGAATGACAGCCAGCCTTACAAGGTTTGGGCTCCTTTTGTGCAGTGGTGTTTACACCTCTACTCTGCGGGATCCTGAAGGTGATAAAAAGTCTGGGACAGCCTTAATATTTTTTCTTAAGCCTTAATAATTTCATGTGAAACTTCAGCAATTCCATGGGCTCTAAGAACAGCTCCAACAGCAAACATTCATCACACTCTCCCAAATGTGCCTGTAACACCAAAAGCAAGAATACCAGAACTTTATAGAAATGCTGAACACAGCTGACCAGCTGCCCTTCTCAAATTCTGATGCTCACAGAGATTTAAATATGTCTGTGTTAGTTTAAACATGCAAGACTTTTAAAAGTTATTGAGAGAACTTCTGCTAAAGATTCTCTTCTTTATCCGTGTCTTTGAAAGTTTATCAGTACTTTGCAGCTTGCAGAGGCAGATTTTGAATCCTTTCAGCAAGCATTCTAATGGAAGTCAAAAAAGAAGATGAGAACAACTGTCAAAGGAAGCAAAACAATTCCCACGGTTCTCAGCAGGATGTGGACATGAACTCCAGGAATTCAGGAGGGATTCTTCTAGGACTATGCAAGAACGTGAACATGTAGAAGTGCTTATGGTCCTGCTTATTCAATTACAAAAACTGGAGGATTCAGCACAGCATCTTGATACAAAACTAAGACCAATGTTAATTAAGTCCTTTTGTACCTTTTTGTGAGGGCTTTTTCTCCAACATATTTTGTATTGCTTTTAATATTGTATAAATGAATCACATCTAAAAGAAGGACCAACTTCTAAAATCCAGAAATTAAAAGGCTTGTAACTCTGAGAGTGGATGTTCTATTATCTTCCTTAATGTTCCTGCCCTCTTCATCCTTCCCTAGGAAAGCAGGCACAGGTTTTAAGCCAAATTCACTTCTACACTGCTGTGATTAGGGTTTAATGCACAATAAAAACCATTTTCATCTCACTCAAATGAATAATTTCTCCATGATTATAAATATTTTAGAGGTTTAGCAAGAGCATTCCAGTATTATGTATGGTTCTCTATGCAAACTACATAAAATATGAATGATAGCCAAATCTATTTTGTTAATACTTCAAGAGGTGAAGATGGGTTAGACTCCTATAACAAGGCCTTAGGCTGTTAAGAGAGAAAAAAAAAAAAAGCTATGTGCATTTTGTCTTTTTAAGTACAGAAAAGAAAAATGAAGTGATGTTACTAGAGAAGCAGAAAAGTATCAGAGCTTGGGAACAGCCTAAAAACATCCCAGGGTTCATTCTCAGTGCTATCCCTTTCTGACATTTCCTGAATTATCTAAATATTTGTGTAAGTGTTTCTTCTGAGATTCAGCATGTTCCAAGAAAATAATCCTGGAAACAGACAGATTTTCAGCAAAATGACAGGAATTTTGAAGGTGCACAGTGATTGATGCACTTGTGTAAAAAATGTAGTGCAGGACATGGTAAAAAATAATGCTAGGCTGGCCTTTTGTCTCTCATATCTGACTCCTGCTATGTGGTCATTGTCACAAGCCATTTCAGATTAATACTGAGTAGATATAATCTCTATAAATCAGGAAGGGTTTTGTAAAGAGAAAATTACACACAATCTCTTTTAGGTGTGACAAAGACACATTGCTGTTGTTCTCCTCTATATCCCACTTCCCTTCTTTTCATCCCCTATTACTCCCTGTGTGTTTTGCTACATGTTGATGCCTCCTCTTTGCACAATGGCTACATTTCTCGACTGAGTCACCAGAAATTCATGTGCAACTAGGTCATGGGGAAGAGACTGGGTCCACCTGAAGCCACGGAGGTAGCAAAGGAAGAAAATCACATTAAGCTCTGTGCTCACCACTGAGGGAAATTAACCCCAGCTGTCCCGTGGCATCCATGTCTGAAATGTGCCTCACTTGTGTCAGCTCTCACACTGCCTATGATGTGATTTTTAACAGCTTTCCACTAAAAAAGCATGAGATATTTGGCAGAAAGAACTTAGAAGTACTATGTAGAACAGACTCAGTTGCTGATTACTGCAAAAGGCTAATAACTTCATATTATAAGGAAATTTAAGTGTAAAATCGAAAACAGTGCAGTAATTTATAGAAAAAGGTGCATAACTCTTCTCCATGAGTATAGGACTCTTCATTGGAAAAAACTTTTTGCATTTATTATTCATATTTTGCTAAGTGCTATTCATATTTACAAACAAAATGGTTGTGGTAGCCACAGCTGCAGATTTGACTGTCATATACCACATTCACTGCAAACCTTGTAAACAATATTACCTGTCACCCACTGGGCACAGCAGTGGGAGACTGGGGACACTCAAGTAGCATGGTGCTATGAAATGAGCCAAAGAACTTGCAGGGGTAGTGGTAAGTCAAACTTAATCAGCCCTTCCAATGAGCAAGCCAGGGATTTTGCAACAGATTCTCTACTGTTTCTGGATTAAACATAGCAGTGGCAAATCTGAGCTGGCTTTTCATGAAAGTATCTAAATTGCTTCCAGAGATAAAATGAGTCTGGAAACAATATAGCCAGGAGGTACCTGAGCTCATAAACCCTGAGCTGCAGCTGGCTCTGTACAGGGCCAACTCTTTCTCCAACTCTGGTATTAATTAAATAGCAGCACAAATACCCTGACCATTTTTCATCAAGAGGCATGTACATGCCTGTACGTGAATCAAATGATATAAAATATTTTATATCTACTCACTAAAATTACAGGAGCCAATGGCACACCTGGGTATTTACTCTTGGATGTGCGACAAGCAGGTTAGATTCAGCTAGTGGTCTGAGGTGGCCCATTAGCCCAAGGCTCAGGAGATACACTCTTGATCATTGAGTACAGCCCCAAATCTGCCCAACTCCCACACACAGGCTGCCTGTCCTCTTGCCTTGGTCTGACATCTTGTGTCCCCAGAGCTATCAGAGCCTGGCAGCACAAACTTTAGGCAGTAAAGTTATCCAACAGTAAATCTAGGGACATCACAAGACTTTCTTCTCATATTAAGAGTCATTTATCTTTGGGCAGTGAAATATGTGTGCAATTACTATGAAACAGAATAAAATCCAGTTCACCTATTTGACATCACCATGGAGTCTCACAAAAGGAAGTGAAGATGTCAGTTAATTATATTTCCATGAAAAGGACAATAACAATAGTGTTTTCATAGCTTTCGGGTGACTCCACAGAAAGAAGCCAACTATTTTATTAACTATCAACATTAGTGGTATCTCAGGTGGCACAACACAGTGTGTGCAGACACCTGTAAATATACCAGTCAATTAGAAAGTGTAATTAAGGAAATGAAAGGAATTATACTCACCAGGCTTTACAAGGCTTGTCTTTGTCTCCTTCTTATATCGAGCCAGCTGTGTATTCCCTTCACTCATTGATCCTGGACTGAATTTCTTCCTGGAGAAGTCTCCATCACTACCAGTGCAAAAACTGATTGGACTGTTTCCAGCATCAGGAGTCTTAACTGGAGATACTGACTGGCTACTAGGACAGCCAGTGTCATCTGAAGAGAAAAGGGAAAACATCAACATTTCTTAACAATAAGCATATGAAGTTAGCAGAATGAAGGAAAACATGTTTGAACCACAACTCTCTACAGTAAGTGATATGTACAACCTTGGCTCTGAAACCTGCTGAGAAGCTATTTGTTTCACCCATTTTGTGAGGAAATCTTGAACACCTTATAGCAGGCTAAAAGGGCAAGTACTTGTTTTGCTCAGTCTGACAAAATACAAAATCAAGGGCTACATAATGAAAATTCCTATCTAAGATGAATTCCTTTAGCAAGGCTAAGGAATATTGCAGCATGAAGATACATGTGAGACAGAAATGCTTTGGAATGCACACTGGCCAGAGAGCAAGCATGGGCCACATGCTCTCCTTCAAGAAATGTTCACATTCTGAACAACAAGAGAACCTACAGCCTACATGCACATAGTCAGGAATTTAATTTAACTGGAATTAATACAGGTTCCTCAGAATTGCCTTTTCTTTAAAAGCAACCATGATCATAGAACTCTTCCATTCTTGACAAGTGGCTGTGAGGTTTCTGGTTCTGAAGAGAGTGGGTTATACACAGACTGCTTTTGTTTAAAGCTGAATTCCTCTGAGGGCACACCAGCTACTCCAGGGCATCAACAGCCACCTTGGGAACAGACCCAGGTTCCTGACCTCCAGGGATACAAACACTCCAGCTCTTAACAACTGCAAGCAAAGTAAGAAGTCTGATTTTAAATAAAATCCACTATCAAACCCCCACTTCATCTAATCATGTCCCATGTAATCTGGAGTAATTGCAGTTCCCCTAAAAGTATTGGTGGTTTACTGTATACACAAGAAAACCAAACACACTACTCTGGCTCTCCTGGAGAAATCAAATTGTTCTTTCCCAGGACAAAATGAAAGCTGCCATCTAAAAGATGCAATTGCACTCTTCTCCTGATGCAACATCTTTACCTAACATGAAACCCAAAGAAATACCTGCAGCTGAGCCAAATAATTTGCATGACCGTTTTGCACTTACCTTTTCCACCCTGTTCATAATGTAGGTCGAGTCTCATTTTGCACTGAGCTTTGCATGGGCATGTTGATTTAAAAGTCAGTGTATGACTGTGCATTTATAAGGCAGAAGGGACACCTCATATCTATCTAACACCCTTCTGCCCATCTCCTCTCTGCAGGAAAGAACAGCTTTTGCTTTTGTTAGCTATTGCTCCCTCAATACAGTAGAATGCACCCTTCATCCTTTCATGTGATCCAGCTTTCCTTCATGCCTGGCCAGTTCTATCCTCACTCACCTGTTCCAGTGTTCTGCTTCCCATTTCTCCATGGCCTGTAAACAGTCCTGAGCAAGGTACCCACAGGTGCTGACTGTCCAGAGCAGGCTGTAGGTATCAGGCTGTAGGAGCAGCCAGCAGCCTGAGGTGTTGCATCCCAGGCCTCTGCCAAGTGCCAGGCATGATGCCAAGCCAAGAGGCAACCCAGCTGCTGCCAGAAACACCTCCCAGGGCACCAAGGCCAGTAACAGTGCAAAGCTTAATCATATTTAATTCTTTCAAATCATGCCAATTAAGCCAAAAAGCATCTCTTTTTGCCATCTTGCTACCACCTTCCACAACTCAGAATTAGTCCCTACCAAAATCACAGAAAAATCTGCTAATAAGCTTTTCAGCCTGTCCCCACATTCATCCTGACTAAAGCAGGATTGCTGCCCACATGACTTTAGTTTACTTTTTAGCCTTTCCATTCCTGTCAACACCACAGTATAACTCCACACAAAGAGAGAAGGTGGCCATTTCCTCCCAGATCAGCATCCATTTCCCTTTCTCCAACATTTAGAGTCTCTTCTGCAGGCTGAGCGAAAGTTACCTGCAGGACAGTGGGTCAGCACCACTGAGTGAGCTTCTGAACTGCATGTAAGCAGCTCCTTCAGCCATGTCCAAAGCCCCCTCTCTTTAGAGGCACAAAACATTTATAATCAAATATATTCAGAAATAAATGACGGCTTGTGCAGTTTGTTTTTAATTATGACTTTTCCACTTAGATATTTCTGTGTGTGGCATTAGTTTCCAAACTTTATGTTAGAACAAAAAGAACAAAAAATCCCCAAATAAACAAAAACCCCTCAAAACAAAAAAACAAAACCAAGCAAACCCTCTCCCAAAACCTCCCCCGCAACACCACAAGAAACTATTTACTTCATCTCTCCACCAATAAAGTTACTGCAATACCTGCACAGGTTCTGCAGACCTCAAAAATCTGTTTAATATGGGAGACTTAATCTAGAAGTAGCTCCCAAAGCTATAGAGATGCAGCCTGGAAGCGCCACAGGAGCTGATAAAACTTTACACAAGGAAAGAACTAAACTACAGTGTTAAAAATTGGGGCATTAAAAACCCCAAAGGTGTAAAACTAACTGCAATTAGGAAATGAGGTAGCTAAAGAATGCATACTAAAATAGCATAAAAAATGTTTTATTTACCAGCCCCCCAACACTGCCTGTGATACCACACTGGTGACACTGTACCATCAGATTATGTCATCTCTACGTATCCTTGTTTTGCTGTTAAGAACTTCAGCTTTCATTGCAACAGGGCATTTTTTAAAAGAACAAGTAAGCCTGGCACAAAGAAGAATAGCTCTTCTCTACTCATACCCCTTGTACCAATTAGATACACCAATAACCAGGTGAGCACTCCCACTCCAGCTGCAGTAAATGAGTGATTTTATTGTACTCTCTCTCCTCTGATAATTTGTTATTTTTTATGTAATGTACAACTTCCAATCCTTCTAGTACTATTATCCAGAAACATGAACAAAATTATAAATTTTCCAGAACTAGGGCAAGCTGTAGAGAAAGATTTTTCTGTGTCAGCCTTTTGAATAATCAAAATGTTTACTAGCACAGAATGGAAGAGCTGCCTATGAAACACTGGTGCTCACCACCACAGCAAGCAAAGCTCTGCTGTACATTGGGGGGATGCACCTGATCCACAGCTCACCCTCCTGGCACAAGGAAAAGCCTTGCTGAAGAGTGAGGTGCTCTCCAGCTGCTTAGTGCCAGCAAAATTCCCTGCACCTACCTGCATCTTTCCTGCTATTGAAACCTTAACAGGCTATTTATTTGTATTTAATACTGTAGGTGAACTCCCCAGAGGAGAGCAGCCAACTTCCCTGTGGACCCTGACATGAAGCTGATTCCCCCTCCACCTCCAGACAGCCTGACCAGGCTCCCTGCTCACTGCTGCAGTGACTCCTGTGCTCCTCACCTGCAAGCAGAGCGATGTGACTGCAGCACGGTGCGTTCACTACTTCCCCCAGACCTGTGGCCCCTCCTAAGTAGTGTGTTCACTACTTCCCCCAGACCTGTGGCCCCTCCTAAACGCTGCTGGCAGCTCTGATGGAAGGAAGTGAGGACCTCCAACTGTCTAGAAATGGGCCAAGATAAGGAATCTCTCTCAAAAAAGTGGGAGCAGATGAACCCACAATGCAATTCACTGTCTGCTGAAGATAGGATGTGCATATAGTTTTCAGCAAGGTCAGTTAAGGATTCAACCCTGGAACTTGACAGGGGTTTTTCCCCAGGTCCATACTTCTCAGGCATACAGGTAGACCTCATTTACCTTCTCAGGCACACCAGCATGAGGAAGACAAAAAAGAGGAGGCTGGCTGTGAAAGCCTGTACTTCTGATCTTGCTTGAATTTACTTGCACAAGAGGGAAAATCACATGAATTTGTAACACAAGCCTTCCACTGCTTTCTTTCATAGTGTCTTTTTTTTTCACAGGGGCCTCCTAGGAGCATTCTGGGAATAGGCCTTTCCTTTGAACATCAGCTGGATTTCATCATTTGAAATTCTATGTCCAAGCCCTCTCCCAGATCAGACGTGCCTGCCAAGTTTCAAAACCAAGCACAGGATAGTGTCTCCTCAAACAAACCATCAGGAACGCTGCTCAGAGCATTCTGACATTTGCATGCCCTGACTTTTAAATAGTAAAGTCAAAATAAAAACAACATTTTTATATATACAATAACAATATTCTTAACAATTGACAAAAATATTTGTTCTTGCAGCCTTTTAGGCTGTTGTTGAGATGTGACATTTTTCTCAGCACAGATACTTTAGAAGGTTCATTAGAATATGCCTTAGAACCTTCTTTAAAAAAATACTGCCTTTTCTTAAAGGCTTCAAAAAACATTTATATAACACATATAAATAATTAATGATGCTCTCGCTGAGGAAGCACTGACTTCTTTTTATTTGCACTCCTAGCTGCCAGATCGAGTTAGGCACTCCTGTGACACTGAACTGTCCAGCTCCTGCCTGATCCCTATTTCACTGTCCAACATTCCTCCTAAGGTTCCCTTGACCAGGTTGTACATACTCTGAATTTCCACCAAGAAATGTGGATTCTGGATTTAAACACTGGCTCTAAGGAAATTTTAACTGTTCCGTGTACCATGACAAAAAAAAGTTTCCCAGTTTTTACCTGATGGTTACATTTCCATTCATCCCAAGATCTGCTAGTCTGGGTAGCCACAGCTCTGCCAGGATGGTGCACTGCAAGCTGGCTATTGGCAGTGAGGGCACCACAAAGGGTGTTTCTGAATTTTTCAGGGTAATCTCCCAGTCTGCTTGTCTGCCTCACCTTTTGTGAACCCCAGTTTTTGAACTCTTTTGGTCTTCTTTTTATGCCTAGCCTTGTAGCACAGGGGTGTGTATGCAATTATGAAAGTTGCTGACAGACATCAAAGGGAATATAACACCCACCTTCCACCTGGAAGGGTCTTTCTGTATTAAACTGAGAGAAAGAGGCTCCTCTGGAGGGTGAGTGGCAACACACTCAGCTTAAGTCATCCCAGTGCTCTGAGTCACTGCCTGGAGGATCTCAGCTCTCTCCATGGACTAACACAACCACTGCTCTGACCTGGGCAGCTGAACCAGTGAGGGGTAAGGGATCAGTGCCCAGGCAGATAAAAAGTGCTATTGGGAGATTCCCAGTGTCATTCTAGAACAACTGGGAAACACAGCAAGAGCAGCAGATGAAATGTAATAGTATAAAATTAGTAGTACGCATAGAAAGGCAGAGGAAGGAGCATTTCACATCCACACCATGAGGCTCTCAACAGGCATAAATCCTACCTGGAGGCACCCTCACCTTCCCAGCAACCATTAAGGAAGCACAGCCTAAGGTAAGAAGCGTGAATTTTCTCAGCCCCTGACTGTGCTAAACCTTTTCATTTTTACCAAGGCCATTCCATTAAGTGATTGTATGTACCCTGTAAGTTTAATAATTTGCTAGTAACAATTTGTTGCTTACAAAAATGACACAGATTGGGGAAAAAAATTAACTTCACTAGAGTCCTAAAAATGCTACTAGTTTTGGTCCTTCCAATAAATTTAAAACTCATTTTTTAACTATTTTAAGACCTGTTTTGCTAGGTATTTAAGAAAATTTCTCAGGATATCAGGTACTTGTGAAGCAAGTCTCTAACCAAAAGTCAAACATAGTAAAGCAGAGCCAAAGCACAAGGAAAACTACAGCAGGGTCAGGAAAAGAGAGGAGGCCTACTTATGCACAATCCTCCGATGCAAATAATTTCCACATTTAATCTCGGTGTCTCTGCAGGCAGAACTTGAATTAACTATGCTCCATTTTTCTTGTGAACAAAGGCTGGCTAGAAGCTCCACCACTCCCTGAGGTCACCTACAGAGGCTGTGCAAACTCTTGTCCTTGTCCACAGACAAATACATGGCTGCTGGGATGTGCTGAGAACAGTCCAGCTTCAAAAAGGAGGCTGGATGAAATGACCTCCACAGGTCCCTACAACCTACATGCTTTTCCTTTTGTTAGATATTCCACAGCTGGAAAACACCCTGCTATTCGCAGTCCATCTTTCATGCTGGAGCTTTTGACTCTATATTCTAGTCTTGACTAGAAGTCAAGAAGTTTTGACTTTACATTTGAGTCATAAAACCTAACCCAGTAAAATCGAGACTAAACATCTTTGGTTGCTCCATGTACATCATTAATGTACAGGCAACTTTTACACCTGTTGCTCACCAGCCCCTTTGACCTCGCTTCTGTCACACCCACAGGCTCACCACTAGTGGCCACTGCTGAAAATTTGTATGAGAGCTGCTCACTGACTTTGATAAGAGGCCCTTTCCACTAAGTCACAGCATGGCAGGAATGCTGACATGCTGAGATTATATAGCAGAGGGCGGAGGAAGGTGAAAAAGGATGAACTGACCTGCTCCTAAGCTTGGGCATATTTTGCAATGCAGAATTTCACATAAAAATATCTTTAAAGGTATCTGCTCTTGGTGTCTGACTGTACAATTGCTAAGTCATACTGAAGTAGCTAATTCTAATTGATTTTGGCAGCAAATCTACTAATGCTCTTTCTACTTGAACATTTCACTAACAAACAGGACAGACAGGAGCTCTGTCAAAACATCTGAAAAAACGAGGACTATGTAATTGTGGCTTACTGGCTTTGTCATTACATTTATAGCCCCACTAATGGTGTATTACAGAAGAAAAGCATAAGGGCTTACGAGTAAAAATATCAATAAAAATAGTACTGTTACTAGGAGAGCACTGTGGTCAGGGATAACACAGCTCCCTGAGTTTCATTATCACATCAAAGAAAACATCTGGACAAGGTGTTTAAGATGATAAAGGACTGAAAAATCTATTTGAAAATTTTATAGGAAAGTTTTAACTAAAGATAAGGACAAAAAAGAGTCTAAAAAGGAGACAAAGAAGAGTTTTTTCTGTTTGATATGGGTTTAAGCACTTTAGTAGATCTCATTAATCTTTATTGAGGACAACAAGTGGGAGTGGAACCACTGCTGCTACCTCTGGTGGGAAAGCATTGACTACATCCAGTGTAAGAAATATTATCTGTTTAATATTAAGTGAAATATATGTGTATATATAAATGGGTTTCTTTGTGGTTTTATGTGGTTTATTCCATTATGCAGTAAAGAAAGAAATCAGAGATATTCTTTCCAGTTTTGAAGGTACCATTTTTGGAAATAAAAATCTTCAGTAGACCACGAATAAATTTGTACCTATTCCTCAAATGAAGCAACACATTGTATTCGTTTGGTCTCATATAGCAGCTCTGTCTCCATGGCTAACAGCAAATAACTGTGACCCTCACAGCTTCAATTTCATCACATAAGGCTGCACTGCTCACCTTCTCATGGAAAGAAATTACATATATTCTATCCGTTCTTGTTTTATGCATATTTTTCTTCTCTCTTTTCTTTTAACTGTTCTTAAGCCCAGAGTGGCACTTAGCAGTACCACAGAATCTAGTCACATGCACATCAAAACACTTCCAAAATTTCATGGATATATACTAATCCTATGAATGCAGAGCTAAAATATGTAATGTTGAATTTCTCTTAAAACATCAAGATCCTCTTTTAACACAAAGTAAATCCAAGACTTCTGATTAAAGTTTCATTCCCGCCACAAGTTGTGATTTTTTTCAGAGTGCACTGTAATATTCAACTCAATAGAAAGTTGCACGAAAAGCACTGTAAAAAAAAGTATTGGATTATGCACTTGTGGTGAAGAAAATAAATGATGTAATTTAAAATTCAGCCCATAGTACATAGCAAGCTACAGCTAAAACAGGAGTAGAAAGGCTGAGGTGTAGTAGAAAGGGTGGCTATTCTCAGGACACCATGCAAAATGTTCCAGAAAGAATGGGAACTGTCCTACTGACCCCAGGAGGCTCGGGTCAGGTTTTAAAGGTTCACAGTACTGACAGATACATAAAAAGGTGATTAAAAACATCCAAAAGGCCAAATATTTTGGCTTCCAGATGTTGTTGTGTGGCAAGAGGAACAAAAGGTTTGTTACTTAGTTAGGGGGAATAAATACTGAACTTGAAAGGGAAGCAGGGAAAGGCCAAAAACTGGGGAACGAGCAGGCTTTGCTCTTTCGTACCTAGGCACTTTCCTCATTTCCATGTTTAGAACAGATCTCTGTGACACAGAAACTGAACTGGTGGCTCACAATATGGAGCAATAATAAATTATTGCATGTAAGCTGGTCCAGCAGGAAATTCTCTAGGGAAGCAGCAGTGAGAAAAGGAAGCATGTCACCAGTGTCACCCTCATGCAAAAAGGCCGTATGTGTGTTTTTGAAAGCAGATTTTGTTTCAGTGTTTTTGTAAATTAATATCACAGTCATCACTGAACTGCCTTACAAAGTGCTGCAAACAAAAGTCCTAGAAAAGACCTCCAGAAGTCTGGAAAAAATGCAAAATGATTGTGGAAAAGCATTGCATAAAGGACTGCAGGAAAGAGAATCTAACTTTCAGTATCACATATTTGAGAACTTTTAAGCATGTTTCTTTGAACCAGTAACTCAGAGGAAAAATCAAACACATAAACCAGTAAAGAATTATTTAAACAAAATATTTTTTCTTATAACAAGAAACAAGCAGAATGAGAGAGCTTACTGTTTCCATAGTAATACATACATATATACAAACAAATAATAGAAGCAATTACTTCTAGTAATTTAAACTAACCGTCTGGCCTCAGTCTGTTGACTTGTTAAAATAGTAAAAATTTAGGTCTCTGTATCTATTTCTATTCAGGAATATATATTTCAGTACACATACTTACTTAGTGTATCCTCCAACCCTAGCTGGTTTATAATGCAACCTGCTTCAATGCTCTAACAGAGAATTTACTGGAGTGCAAATAAGGTACAGCTTTTTGATTCAGTAACAGTTGTATAACCTCTTCTTCTTGCCTGTAGCAAGCAAAATGAGTTGTGCATTCACATGCACCTAATAAGCCTGCTTAAAGCCCACATGCCTTTTTTGACACACACCATGAACTCAGCCCCAGCACCCACCTATAGCTGAGCCAATTGGCAAATAATGTCTGAGTTCAAGGGGAGTGTGCACAGGAGCAAGTGAGGAAGGAATGGCAACACTGAGATTCCTGCTGCAGCACCCACAGCCCAGGCTTGCAGAGCAGCCACTGAACATGTGCACATTTATTGTGCCACACATGCAAAGGACAAGATTTAAATAAAACATTTACCCCAGAAAAGAACAAGCTATGAAATCAGGATTGAACTTGAATAAGCGTTGAATCAGATCTTGAAATTTTAAAGAAAAAGCAAAAATGAAGGTTCAACTCCTGTTTTTGAAGACTGGGTTGGAGCGAGTCACAATCATTCCTGAACAGAAAGGCTACTGGTTTTCAGTACTCATAGGACTATTCAATCTCACAGAAAAGATGATTTACAGGTAAGCCCAAGAACAGAGGAACTGTTTGCTATGGGTATAAACCAAGTCCTCTGGGTCAAAAATTCTTCTGCTGAATCAACTACTAAATGTACGAGTGCTTCTTGCAAAGCTGCATCTTGGTTACCAAAGCTTCACTGCATTCCCTGCTGAAATTCCAGCAGCTGGCATCCTAGGAAAGGCTGAAAGAGAGCTTGGGCACTACTGTAAGGGTACCATGTAAAAAGTCATCTTCTTACAGAAAAATTTAAAAGCTGAGCTATTCAGAAACTGAAAGGAGAAAATAAAGTATATTCCAGACTAAATTCCTTTTTAAAAGAAAAAATGTCAGAGAAAGAGGAAATTAAGTCAGTGACTGTTTTCATACCTGCATCATAGTGAAAAATCCATCAAACCTAGCAACAACTGAACCAGTTCAAAAGAAAACTTAATACACTTACAGAGCTTAGCACAGGCTGACTTCAAACCAAGGACATGTACACCAAAACCAAGGGTAGTGCCCCGCCCAAAGAAATCATATTTCTTACAAGGCACACACTGTAACTGGAATGATCAAAGGCCCTGCAGCTGCTCTGCCATGCAGCCATCAGCAGGTCCTTGTTTGAGATGCTCTGGGTTGCGTTCTCTGCCCGACTGACAAGGTAAGTGCAACTTAAGGAGAAAAACACGCATGACATGGGCAAATGCTCAGTGGCAGCTGAGCCACAGGAAGCTGCTGCAAGTGCTTTTTCATCATTTGATGTTGTATTAGTTCTGTGGCTGACATCCAAGCTGAAGGAGATAAGTGCTCCCATATCAAATGACAACTAGGACCCCAGATGCTCTAAGGTTTTAAGAAAGGGTTGTTCATGGTGAATGCAGATACAAAGGCTCAGCTTGCCTACACAACATCCAGACAGCACCCATGTTCACTTGGCAGAAACAAAGAATATTAAAAACACATTTTGTCAGGAATATCACAGATATGACTAACACTCTCATGGTGTTTCATAGAGACTTACAAAGCAAAACTAACATAAAGTCAACTGCAAATAATTGACCAACATGATCAAGTGAGGTTCTGATTTACTCAAACAAGACAAAGAGGGAGCTGATCATGCAAACTTAAAACCTATCACAGCCAGAACTAACAAGGTCTGCAAAAGAAACTAAGCATTACAAAAACTGTCTCTTTTCTGTTGCCAAGAGATTTTTTTGGCTGTTACCACTGACGCCTTAAATGGCTATCTAAAAACAGATACTACATAGGACTAAGGGAATAAAGGTAGGTATTTATTTGAAAGGCATTCAAAGGTTACACCCTGGGGGTTTGGAGGCTCCTGCCTCAGTGGATCCCAAGATGGACGAGAGGTCATGAGTTCTTCACCCTTTTATAGGTTTGGTCCATTTCCATATAAGCATAAATTCGCCAATTAAAACTTTAGCTAATGATGTAATTTCCCCAAGCTTGCCCCTCCTCTCCAAGATGAAGGCTTACACATTTTGGGCCTAGGACAGTCTGGGTATCCTTGGAGAGCAAACCAGAGAGGCTTTGTTATGTCTATCTAGCATGAGAGAGCAGCAGCTAACGAGCTACAGGAAACTTCAGAGTTACACTGGCAGTACAGGATTTGAAAAAGTATAAAAGTTAAAACCTAAGGCATCACCATCATGCTTGCAGCACTGCCATGGTTCCCAAAACCAACATTAGCAATACCTACAAGATCCACCCTCATTTAGAGAGAAGGAACTCCAAGCCTTCACTTATGCACTGACACCAGTGTAAGCACACAGGAAAAATGGACAACAACAAAAGTTCTAGGGAATAAAGCAAAAAATACATATTTAATGGATGAGGGGAAAAATAATTTTTATTGAAGTAAAAAGAAATCTATGGATCATACCTACTTGGTGTCAATAATAATGGAAGAAAGGTAGAGAACAATTTGACAAGAGAAAAGAGGAAATTAATTATTCCAGGGATTCATTCACACTATCTGCTGCTTATCAATAGCATTTTGGCATTTAATGCTCAAAAGAAATTACAAAAAAGCCATTTACCCAAATACTTATTAACTTTTTCATACTTCTACATTATTTTTCCCATCTGCTCTCATCTTCCAAATGTACTACTTGCTAATTTTAAATACCCTTTCTGCACATGCTACTTCTCAATCAAGAAGAAACACCAGGAGAGGCAGGTTAGAGGTTGTGGCCCCTCCACTCACCTCTCCACACATCTGCTTACTCTTCCCTCCCCAGAAACAGGAACTAGGAGCCACCTGCTGCCCCTGGGGAATTTTACTCTAAATTAGACGAACTGTGATAAAGAAGGATCATAAGTGGAAGACAAGGATGAGATGTCAAAGAATGAAGAAATCAAGTCAGTGACTGTTTTCATACCTGCATCATAGTAAAAGATCCATCAAACCTAGAAACAACTGAACCATGTTCTGTGATGGAGGACAGTGTGGCTGTGAAAGGTCTGAAGACTCAGAGCAGCAAACCACATAGTGTGCACCTGTATGGGTGCTGCAGGCACATGCTCCTATGACACAAAACTCCCACATGGGGGGAAGAAAAGCCAAACTAAATCAATGCAGCATTCATGAAATAATACAAAATGGATAAAATAAATAAAAGAGATGAGCAGTTGTGCTTAAGACGCAGGCTAAGAGACCAGTATTGCACGCTGAAACACCTCTGTGAAAAGGGCCTGAAAACTGTCAAGCCATGGGAGCAGACACACCCAGAATAAATACAAGGTGCTTCTGGGACTCATGCAGTGCAGTGGGACAGCAAGAGTGCATGACAGTGGCAGCTATGTGTTGAGTAGATCTGAAGAACAGGGTACAAACCCAAAAGACGAAAAAAATGTCAGTGATCAAGACGAAAGGTTTGTCAACACAGAAGGAAGAAACTCAGGATGAAAAGCAGCTATTTGGGAGAGATCACGAAAATAATGTATTTCTAGAAAGCTTCAAAAGATTTTATTTCTTTGGAAGAGGCAAACTCAAGAAGGTAAGGTGCAGGGATTAAAAAGGCATGGGAAAAAGACTCCAGCATTCTTACAATCCTGTGATTGTTTAACGCTCTGCATTGTTCATTAAACAATAACCAAATAGATCATTCCACTGAGCCTGAATTTCAAAATCTGGCAAAGCTAGACTCAAACATGGATATTGTGTTTCTCATCTAGGGAAATTTGTACACTGTGCTCAATACACTGTTTTTCATGAAAGGAGTTGAAAAAGTGGTAATAATAGTAATCTGATCTACTGGAGTGAAGACCAAGATAGATATGAGGGTTTCTGTTTATTACCAGAGGAGCACCTCTGGTAATTAAAAATAATTTATGAACTAAAAAAATGAAACTTAGGAAGTTGCTCTGATACTAACTATAATAACTGTTATAATTCAGATTTTTAGATACAGAATCGCGGAATCATAGAAACATTTAGGTTGTGAAGACATTTAAGGTCACTTAGTCCAACCATTCACCTAGCACTTACAATTCCAATGAAAATGTTATGCTTCCAAAAAAACTGACTATTGAAAACAAATTTCTCCACACCAAAAATAGCTGTTAAATTACCACAGGCTTATAAAGTCCAAGGTGTTCATGATGGACCCTCTATATTGTTATGCATGTGCATTAACATCATTTACAGTGAAAAGTTTCACTGAATTAAAAAACTACTCACCACTAGTAGGCATCTGAGTCTTTCACTGCTAGTTGAGGCTAGCTAAATTGTGCTAAGCTCTACACAGGGCAAATACTTAACATAAAAATTCTGTTTTCAAGTTGTCCCTCATGTAATATTTTGAAGAGCAAATGACATTTTTTGGTCTACAGTTGGAGAGTAGTAATTTACTCCTGATCAATCACCCATCCATTGCCCTCTCTGTAGAGAAGCCATGATGCCCAACTCATGTCTGGTGACACACTCGTCAGGAGAAGCCTGAATTCTGAAATAAACAAAACTTATTTCAATATGACAGCAAAAACTTCACCTATATATTCTGTTCCAATTCATGGAGATCATCGTCACAAAACCAAAAGGATTTGCAGTCTGATACCCTTAATAACAGCTCCCCTGTTTTACCGAGTTTTGATTTAAGGGCTTTTCAAAATGCCTCAATACCACGCTGCAGTTGTTAAGGCAAACCTTCTCTTTAAAGGAACGCTTCTGCCGCAATAAAACCTCCAACTTTTTTAGCAGCGGATAGCACAACTCGAAATGGAAACATCTGGTGTCGCTTACGGACGCACATTAAAAGAACAGATACTAGATTTCCCTGGAAAAATCAATGGTTGCCCTTCTTCATCGGCAAAACGGATTGCTCATGCGGGCTCGATGGGAGCCCGACACACAGATGCTGCGGCTGGGATGACAGCGAAGCCTCGGGGTGGCCGTGTGGGGCACACCGCGTTCCCCAGGGACACCGAGGCTGGGCGGGGGGGTCTCTCTGCGGTACCTGAGCAGAAGCTGTTGCTGCTGATAGTCCTGCCGGAGCCCGCGGAGGAACTGGGGGGGTTGAATTCCCGGCCTTCCTCTTCCGAAAAGGGCGATTCGGAGGCGGGAGATACCTTCTGCTGCGGCCGAAGGACCAGGCGGGGGATGCGGCTGCGGGACACCTCCTTTTCCAGCTGCGTCCTCTGCTCCTGCTCGGGAAGGGACACCCCGTCAGGAACCTCTCGGATGTGCCCTCCTCCTTCCATCATCGAGGCAGGGGCAGGCAAATCCCGGCCCCTCCGCCCCCCCAGGGCGGGGGCAGGACGCGATTTGCCTGCCCCTGGTTCTCCTCGCTCCCCGCCGCGCCGTCCGTCCCCGGCTCCTCACCTTGCCGCTCTCCCGCAGAGGCCCCATCGCTCCTCAGTCACGGCGCGGCCGGGAACAGGCACCTGGCATGGGCCGGAGGGATGCGCTGCGCGGCTCTGCGCTGCCGCTGCCGCTGTCGCTGCGGCGCTGGGGGTGGCGTTGC
>VZTN01009274.1:48067-73418 GCA_013400515.1 Erpornis zantholeuca
ACCGCGCTCTGCTCGGGCTGCTGTGCCCTGGGCACCGCGCCTTGCTCGGGCTGGTGTGCCCTGGGCACCGCGCTCTGCTCGGGCTGCTGTGTCCTGGGACCGCGCTCTGCTCGGGCTGCGGGGGAAGGAACGGAGACAGAAGGAAACGGGGGCAGAGGGCAGACGATGCCAGTAGAAATAGGATGGATGTATAGCTATACACCTGCATCGTCGGATTTCTCTTCTTCTTATAGAATCATAGAGTGTTAAGGGTTTGGGAGGGACCTTAAAGAGTATCTAGTCCTGACCTCCCCGGCCATGGGCAGGGGCGCTTCCCACGAGACCAGGTTGCTCAAGTGCTTGTTCAAGTTGGTCTGGAACACAGTCACGGCTGGGGCATCCACAACCTCCCTGGGCAATCTGTTCCAGTGTCTCACCACCCTCACAGTAAAGAATTTCTTCCTATTATTTTTCAATAACATGTATTTATGGATCATGTAAGGAGATAAAAACTTGATTCTCAGACATAAAACCATACTTGATTCTCAGATGATACATTGCATAGTATATTTAATTAGAGTATTTTCTCTCCTAGCATTCATTGTGGTAATTGTCGTTGGCCCTCCTATTGATTAATGCACATGTGATAACCTTGTTCATCTGCTCCCCAGAGAGGGTCTACTTAAAAAACAAGCATTAGCAGGACTGCAACCTGGGCTGCATGCATATGTGCACAATGGGTGAAAAGGACTGCTTTTCCACAAAAAGGATGATGAAATTCTCGACATAAAACTCATTTGAGGTTCCACATAGATATCTGCTTATAGGACTTAATGAGCTTGCAGAGATTGTCCTTTCAGCTGTCATGTTTTTGGGCAAAGGTTCCCTTTGCATTTATGCTTCCTACTGTCCTGGTTTAATTTTCCCATGGCACCTATAAAGAGCCCCAGTTCTTGTTGGGAACTTCTGTTTACTATTAGACCATAAATATTAAATACTGTCTCAAAAATAATCAAGAGCAAATGTGCCTTTAATGTGTGGTGCAGAGAGCATAGCATCAGTAACAGGAAAGGTGATGCATTCATCTAGACGTCAAAGAGGAAAGAGGACACTGGTGAGTACTGACTCACTGATTGTTGTATATCCAAAGAGGCATAATTACTAATTTATTAACCTGGCATCAGAATTAGATCCATTACTTATGTAGAGCTCCAAGCTATGCTCTGCCAAAAAGATGATACCATCCTTCCCTGGCAGTGACAAGACATCTATAATTCAGAGAAGTGAGATAGCTACAGCCGAACAAAATGCTTAAAATTCCTGTAATAAAAATTCCGTGCTTATAAAATATCTTCTAAGCACTGGCATCTACCTCCCTGCCACAAAAGAGCAGGAAAAATTCTAGACCTTTCCCTACTGCTCCAAGACTGTTTCCATGGAAAATTGCAAATCACATCTTTTAATCAGACCAATTTCTCTTCCATTCGGTAGAGATCAGGGCTCCTGAGACTGCGGGCTTCTCCTGCAAGCCACCCGTGGCACACGTGGGGTGGAAATTTCCCGTGTACATTTGCAAAGCTGTTGTAGCAGTAGTAAGGGCGAGAAGAAGCTGTGCAGCAGCACTGCCATTGCCATAGTAACTCAGCTCCAGAGCTGCTGCTGATGATTCAATTGTCGGAGCCTGTTTTATCTTTTTCCATTTAAAGCTCAAATTTTTGCCTTGCTAAGAAACAAGATATGAGAAGTGAAGTCTTCAGGCTGCCTCAGGATTCATAATGGGATGTGATTCCCTTTGATCTTACAGCCTTATCATAAAATATAAAACAATCATTAACTTTTAAGCAAATATTTCTTTTCCCTTACAGTCATGTATATCTTATAAATATTTAGGAATTAAGTAACTTTTCAGTAATTGAGGAATTAATTCATTTTAAGTCACTTATTAAAATATTTTTACTTTGCACTAGTTAATCATCAATACTGGCAGGAACATATATTTGGTATGAACGTGTGACATCACTTTTATTCCTCTCTTACATCTTTTACAAACCAGCAGGATCTCTGCATTGCCTATAAAACTAATTTTATAACGGGTATGTAACTGAAAAAATCTGTGTTTTCTGGAAAGAAAAAATGTTATACATTCATAAGGGCCTCAGAAAACCTACAGAACACAGTGTCTTCTTAGCCTTTCCTTGCTTTACTCCCTCCTGAAAAATAACAGCTCTCCAGGAAGCCACAGAGGGCTGCAGATTCAGCAGAAGCTCCTGGTCTCCAGGAGCTGCCAGGGGAAGCTGGGCACTGGGCCAGGCCCTGGGGTTAGACCTTATGCTTTCCTGAACGGGGAGCAAGGTATATGAAGCAGTTTTTATTCCAGGCTTTGCTACCAAGTTCTTCACTCTGGGAGAGTGCTCTTCCAGAAAAAAGCTGCAAGGGAGAGTGGATGGGGTGAAATATAAAGGATCACAGAGTATGTTTTGCTGCTGCCTCTGAATTTTTGCAGTGGGAGGGGGAATGGGATTCTAATCCAACAGAGTTTTGCTGGCCAGCAGTTAGCTGTGTCCTCTAGCACAGTCACAAGGAGCTCATTGCATTGACACTTCCACATCTGAACTGCTGAGAGAAAAGCTTCACTTGATGTTTTTGCAAAGCTTTCTGTGAAATTTGTTTTTCTAAGTTTATTTGTACTATCTGATGTTGTTTCTAGACATCCACAAATGCTGTTTTCCAGTTTGCTTTCTTGCAGTGTAGTAGTTTTGCTCATGAGCTGTCAGAATAACAGCAGGAGAGCAGTACAGTAAAAGTCTCAATATCCTAATTAAGCACTCAAATACCTCAGTTCAGAATTGGGCACTTCAGAAGAACAAGCAAAAACTACAACATACTCAGGAGAGAATTGCCTACAGCTCAGCAATGTGCACAAGAGTACCTTTGCACCATTCCACACAAGTGGTTTATTCATGCTGCCAGCAGAGACCAAGTCTCAATTGCAACCTTCTCTGAGGTACCACCTTGAATGTTTCTTTCTGTTTCCCTGAATTCTCCTTTTTTTCTGTGTAGTAGTTCAGCTTCAGCAAGAAGGTTTCAACTCTTCACTTTTCTTTTGATCGGTCCTTCAGGATGGAAGCAAGCAGGACTTGTAGGAAGTCAGAGACAGTAGTCATCCCAGGTGACAAAAGGAGTGGAACCTCTACCTTTTTTTTTTTTTTTTTTTTTGTATATAACTAATAATTAAAAGGCTGGACAAGGGTTCCTGCCTTATGTGAATTCTTACTCAACAGTCACTTCACACACCTTTGCTATTTTTATGCTGTCATCATTTGGTAGTTGCACATACTTGCAAAATTTTACATTGTGGTTAAGTGAATGCTTCCACACTCAGATTATCACCCAAAAAATGCTGGTCCAAAACCAATGTTGCTCATTACTCAGACTGGGACTGTTTCAAATTTTTATAATACTGAAAGTACTTGAGGATATTTGGGATGGAAACTACATTTTGTGATCTTATGTTCATTAGGCTTCATTAGGAGGCTTTCTCACAAAGTTATTTTGAATTGGAGAGTTTTGGTGCCTAAATCTCTCAAGATTCAATTTCAAGGGTCTGAGATTTAGTTTTATGTTTAGGCACTGTGCTTTCACAGGTTGACAAAGTGCAGGCAATAGATTATGTTTTGGTTTTGAACACAGCCTGTACTGGCCATTGACCATGTTTTGGTTTTGAATTACATCACCCTCTGAGGTCAGTGATGAATGAGGCAGACAGCAGAGATGGGCCCTGTAATCCCAATACTATATGGTTTCATTAATGCAGGCACATAGCTGATAATGCTTCTGTTCGTGACTTGAGAGAGCATCTGTACTTTGCCAGCTGAGACAAGTTTGCTTATCAAATGTGTTGATCCTGTTTTTCTATTCAGATGGCTGTATAATATCAGCAGATCTCACTCAAACGTTTCAGAAATGCTAAAAAGAAGACCAGCTGGAGCTAACCATTTTCATAGCAATAGTTTACACTAGAGAATTACCTGGAGAAATTCTCTTATCTTTCAGAAATACCGGAAATGCGAGAAAGAAGAGAAGATTATGAATATCATTATAATACAGAGAAAGCAGAAAACAGGAAGGATTGCTTCATGTTGGTCTTGGGAAAAATAATAGAATAATTAATTTGGGACTGACAACACAAATCATAGGTTAAAAATATACGTAACAGGAATCAGGACATCTTTATAGGAAGTGTTTCTTGTAAGAAAGACTTATTGGAGTGAATAGTAACATTTTAAAACTTACAGCCAAATTCAAAGAAAAAACATCTGGGACAAATAATAAAGCTCTGCCAACAGAAGGGGAAACTGTTTTGGAAAGCAAATTTGAAAAAAATACTTTGGGCCCATAGTAGCCAATGTCTGAATATGAGTTCTTAGGCTTAGGCTGTGGTTAAGAGAACTAATGCAGAAGAAGTGGAATATTTAACTGAAATAGGGGAGAGATCTTGCTGGTGTACATAGAGTAAGATGTCTGCTGGAACAGTGTGTTCAGTGCTAGTGGGAAAGAGTTCAAGGGAAATACTATTTTCTGCAAGGCATTTATCTAATCTGACTTCTGATAAGAGTTGTGTGATCTGTTTGTACTAGACAGATCTCTGTCAGTACTTCTCAGTGAAATGCAAGCCAGAAAGCAACCTGGAGCACTGCACACCCTCAGATGTTTGTGAAACAGCCTATATATGTAGAAAGGACTTGGGCTGACTTGTCTGACTTCAGGCATCTGAAGTTACTGTGTGAAATTATGAGAGCTAGAGAGGCAGATTCATGGCAGGCAGGCACATCTGTGCCCACCCTGGGGATGGAGGTGCAAGGAAGGATCTGTGGCCAGCAACTGCCGGGATTTAAGCTTCTCTCCCCAGGGGTCCCAGAGCTCTGCCAAAACTCATGACTCAGCTCCGCATCCAAACAGCTTGGGAAAGATGTGAAATTTGAGTTAAAGTGCAGATTTGATCTGCTTTTAAAATAGTAAAGACATTTAAAAAATCTAGCTAGAAACAATCACCCTTACTTACCATAACAGGCACTCCCATCAAAGTCTGTTAGTTTAAGATGTGCAGTCTAAGAGGCATAGAAATATTCTGTGTTTTAGACTTCAGCTGTGCCTCAGCTGCAACAGAACAAAATCTGGTATTGCTCTATAGTTCCAATTTTTCTAATTCATAAGATGGTTGTATATAGCAGGACATGTATTTTGATAATCTTTGAGAAGATTACTGCATGGTCCAGTGTAAAAGATTAGGAGTGGCCTTATTATGATTCCTAAAATCCAACCATCTAAGCTCAATAATGGTATTCTACTGTAACATATGGCATTTTTATGTAATGTAAATTCTACACAACTTTGCATTAGGGCTTGGGATGTGGCTGTGGTGAGATCCTGAAAAAGATGATGGTGTGCACCTATTTCTGGTAGATGAGTCCTGGTGTAATCTTTAACCTTAATTAGTTTAGGTTTTGGTATGATATTGCTGAAACCTGAATACTAAAGGGAAACAGTTTGGTCAGAGATAGACATACACACAATGGCTCTTACATTGTTTTGAAAGCTTTTCTGCTTTGGAGCAAGTGTTCACTTTTATCTTGGCTCAGTGGTATCAGCCAAGCATTATTTAAGCTGGAAGATAGAGGCATGGTGGATCTGAGAGACATTTTTTATATTAAGTCAGAATAAGTGAGGAAGTAAGTAGCAGTGGTATTCAGCAGTTAATTTCTTAATGCTGCATCTCCTAGGGTTATCAATGAAATAATTTTAGTATCTTGCTTTATTTTCCTTGGTACCTTATGTATGACTATATAGTATATAGCACTTGCATCACAGAGTGGACAGAAAAAGCATTTGATTGGGAATCTGAAGTGCTACTTGGAGAAGCACAGATGATATTTTAAATCTATCTGGAAACAAGTGTTATTTGTAAAAGGAGTTTTATGACCCCAAAACATGTGTCTAAGAAGAGTCTGCACATTTAACTTGCAGACCTAACTGGATTTTCATGTTCTGATAAGTAAAACATTTATTTCTGGTTTACTTTTATTCTGTTCTTAGCATGCAGGTAGAGTCTTCATGCTGTCATTCATGCAATGAATGCTTTTCATTGTGGGAAAGGCAAAGGATGCAGTAAAATGTGTATATCAGAAAGTTTCCCAGGTATTAAAGCATACTCTTGCAGAGCTCTTAAGGTGAGCTCAAAATTACTTGAAGATATTTAATATGTTTAAAAGTATGAACTCTCACTGACCTGGTGTCTAACATGGTTCTTAAGAGCTCTCCCCTTTGAGTCAAAGTCATGCCTTGCCAATTACCACATGCTTCTGGCAAAATGTAATGGTTGGAACCAGTACAAATTTCATCAGCTTAGGGGAACACTCACACAGGAGTGAAAGGCCAAATGAGACACCATGATGGTGTAGGAGATGGCATCTAGGATGTCCCCACAGGCTCCACTGTACAAGCCAGGAAGCACTGCACGTGCTGTAGCCAAGCGAGATGTGAAATAGGTGACAATTATTTCTGAGTCTCTGGGAGGCAAGCACAAGGCAATGGGGAAAGGATATCGAGGGTGCAGATGTGATCTGAGACGGTGCTGGTCAAATAATAATATGATTTCCCATGCTCCTTATATGAAGCACGAATCCATTTAAACTGCAACTGAAATAAGAAAACCAGCATAAACAGTACATAATTGCCAATGTCAGTAGCTGTCCAGCTTCAGGGAAGAGCAGAAACTGTATTAGCAGAGAACTGTAATTTGAGCTCAGGATAACAGAATTGAATTTAACCATATTTCAAAGGTAACAGCAATGAAGAACGGTCAAAGCAGAGGCTTTTTACCTTAGTCCTCTTAAATGGCAAAAATATGAGCAATATTTACCCCCTCCCACCATCACCAAGTAGACTTTAAAAACTAAGGGTCTTGCAAAGTCTTGTATCCTAATCTTCTTATTAAGCACTCTATTAGTCCTTCTGGGGTTGCTTTATTAACAAGATTTGGGGCATGCATGAATTTTTCAGTGTTGAGGTTTAGTATTGAACAAGTATTCATCTATAAACTAGTTAATGAAAACTTAAAGTGCTCAGAAGAGGAACCAGAAACATGGTTTTTATTTATTCAACTGATGTTATAGTATTTATATTTTGGCCTTATTCTTAGGGCCTGGTCTTGCTTCTTTCAACTTCATAGTATTGATGTGTATAAGCCAAGGAGCATAACACAGTTACTCTCATCCTCCTGCCCTTGTTCCTTTCTGTCTTTACTGATATTCTTGGATAGATACTTACCCAGTAGTGTTGTTTGTGTAGGCACTCACTGAGAAGGTTTGGAGGTTTAATTGTAAGCAGGGAAAAGGCCTTTTGATCTACTTTTTTAGTATCTATTTCAATGTGATCTTGAACAGGGCCCTGAAATGCTACTTCATATAAACAATAGATGGTAATATTAATAGGAGTAAATGGTTAAGCTTAATGACTTCAACATCAGAAATATTATAGGGATGCCAGTTGGGCTACAAATTCTTCAGACAGCCAAATGGAATGATTACTGAATGGATTCAGAATCACTGGTGTGAGGGTTTGCAGCAATGTGTTTGTAGTTCATAAGTATGGCTCCTGACAGGTAATTTCTGCTTCACAGCATCCACCCACATAACATGTGAGTAAGTTATGTTGTTACCACCCTCTCATTTCCTTTCAGTAAATAAGTGTGCCATCTGGGCCAATTAAAAGGCAAATGCCATGCCTTTTTTTTTCCAATTTGATCTAGACATCTACTTTAGACAATGGCAATGTTATATTTTCCACAATTGTCAATAAATAACAGTGAGACTGCTTTGATTCAAAGCCTTGTGATGTTTCTGAAGACAGTGAATATATGAAGGACATAAATAAGAGTGCCTCACTTTCAAGAAAAGATGTATATTTGTAGGGCTGCTGAAGAATTTTAATGTTTATAAATGTCAAGAAAAAGAGATGAGAATTTTAATCTTAATATTACATCTCATTTGATAATTTTATTTACACCCTAAGTTTGTAATTTTATTTAATTTTTCTCTAAAACACAAAATAAACAAGAAAAGATTTCCGACTAATAATGAATTGTTGACTATATCAAATATACTGTTAATTTGTAGTCTGGTTATTAAGCTGAAAGAAATGAATGCAGTTTGAGCCATGAATTATGGGTAACAGTGCAAGGCCACATCAGCCCCCCCTACCTATTTATTGAGACTCAGCTGTGTTTTGCAGGCAGTGCCCTTCTCTTTGGATGAGGCCCTTTGGCTGTAGCCAGGCACGATGGCAAAGCTCCTGCTGAGATGTGTGTTGGCTCCTGCCGTGTTGTTCCAAACTGGCTGGAGGCACCCGGCCAGTAATCCCCAGCTGCACATGTCTGACACCCCGTCCCTTGGCTCAGCTTCACTGCTAATTGCAGCACATGCCTCCCAGAATTCGAGTGCAGGGCATCTGTGGAAGTGTGGGGACAGGAAGGAATCCCGTCAGAGCTGATTTCATATCCCATTCCCCCTGGGAGCTGCCCTGGGTACAGTGCCACCTGGCCCCAATGGATTTCAGCACAAAACAGTGTTGGGCAAGCTTTAGTTCAGGAAGGACTAAGGGGTTGGGCTCAAATGTTTCTGAAATATGATTCAATCCCACAGTCCCTGTATACTCATAATTACCAGCACAGCTGAAAAGTTATGTTCTGCCCTGTAGTTCCTACCAAAAGTAAAGCCTGAGCTTTGAAAATCACCGACTGAGGAATTGCTCTAGATACTAAGAGGAACCTGAATTAATACAGTTATTGCATACTCACTGGTCATAGGAATTTCAGAAGATTCAAAATCCTCTTTAGTAAACACATAGTTATTAAAAATTGCCTATTCTACACATTAGTTTTCCTGTTTTCCTTGTTCTTTGCTCTCTTGATCTAGATGTCAGTGATCAGTGGGCCTTTTAAATGATTTGCAGGGTAATCAATGCAGATTCAGACTTTAAAAAATGTTAATTTTCCTTTTGAAAATTGTATAGAATCTGTTTAAGTATGGTAAATGGTAGATTCCCTTTATTATTCCATCTACCTCTTATTTTTTCTTGTCCTTTTCATTTTAACACAGGTATTTTATAAGTCATTAGGAGAGACAGTCACTACTATTTACTGTGGGCTTGAATTGAGTTTAAGCAGTCGAGAGCACCCACTCAACCCACTCAAAACATTAGTCTTTAATTTTCGTGGAAGGCAGATTTAAGCCTCATCAATGAACGATCCCACAAATTCAGGACTTTGATCAAGCAGCACTGCCACTCTGTTCACGGCAAGTCTGCAGGATCAGCCCTCAGATCAGTATTAAAATTGTACCACTGCTGGAAGATAACTTAAAATCTTCATAAACAATACTTAAATAACACCCAGTGTTACTTTTTATTATATCAGTAGAGTTAAAAGAAACATACTTTGAGCCTGGACTCAAGAGAGCACTTGTGACAAAATGAAATATAGCCTGCTGAAACCTACTGTAAGCAAATACCACAAGCTGTGCCAAACAATTATGTTAGTTTCACATTAAAAGTAATACCAAATAGAAAGAGAGGACTTGCATATTCTTGTCACCACTGTTTTTAAATGGTACACCCATGAACAAGGCTAGAAATCATCTGGCAAAAAAAGGCTGTTAAACCATACACTGTTTATCCAAATATCCCACAGAGACATGAGTTTTAAAGACTTGTTTTTTAATAAGGAAAAAGTGATCAAAAAATCAGAATTGCTTTCTAATACTATTTAGAAATGTTAGAAACACTGTTGTTATTTAAGAATTTAGTTTCTATTACAGTTTAAATACAGGTTGGCTCCTCTTATCCTGTATACATACTGACTATTTTTCTACTTTTCATTGTGAGAAGTTATGGTGGAACATATCTGCTCTTTGCAACAAAGCAGCAAATATGGGAGTAGTTTTCAGCTCCTGTCTGGTATATTGCAACGCTTTTGAGGTTATAAATGGATTTTGGTAGACACCACTGAAGTGGTGAGGTTATATCTACTTAAAACATCAGGTGAGGGATACATGTGTCATACCAAACAACTTGTGGTGTACTCTTGCCCAAAGATAAGAAATTTTGTTTCTGTTGATTGCTGTAGGATCTTATGCTCCTGGCTCAGGGACACAATTTCTCATCAGATACTCCAGTGCTTTTGCAAACAGTCTGTATCTGGGACCTGACCTTGACCTCCAGAGAAACTCCCTTAACCACTACAGCAGATGAAACTGGATGTGACTGGAAAATACAGAGATTGGTAATGAGGGGGAATTTTATCTTTAGAAGTTGCCAGAATACACTGACAACAATTTTGATTTCAGAGTCAAGTTCAACTTTTTTTTAAAGAATCCCTTGTTTTTGCCAACTGGGAATTTTCACAAATAGGTTTTAGCAATGCTTCAACAGAAATACAATTACTTCTAGGTTTTATATCTATATTTTTTCAGAAGTTTGTATATTGCTTTATTTGTTGCCCCAAATATGTATTGTATTTCCCTTGGACATCACAAGACTTGCTTTTCATGGTCTATCACAAATCAAAATTATCTACATATTACTAATTTTACACAGTTTAATCTCACCAAAATTACTGAATTTGGCTATATTTTTTGTATCATTCAGCAAACAATTTAGTTCATTTTCAGGGTTCCCTAAGTCATCATCTCCCAAGTACTGTACAGTATCTCCTGTCTTCAGTCTACTTCAATATGTAGGAAATACTAGTTTGGAAATCTGAAGTTTATTTTAATCTAAGAACACTTAGGGATTTCAGAAGGTAGGAGATGTTTTTTGTGCTTTATAAGGTGGAAACATCCACTGACAGGCCCTCTTCCAATGAGAAGCAACTAATGACATCAGCAGAGGTGGTGTTACTTCTTTGTTCTTCATTTAGAATCCCATGTTCTGTAGACACAGAGAAGGTAATTACTGGTTTTGTATAGTAATGTGCTGTTACAAGTGCTGTTCATACTCCTTTTTAACAATTCTTAGACGATGGCAAGCCTTTTCTAATTTTTCTTAATGATCACTTATGTCTGCTTGTATCAAAGACATTGTGAGTTTTCTCCAGCTTCTGGTTAGAAGCCACTATTCAGCTCCAAATAGGACTAGAAAAAAATATGAACATTATGAAATCATACTTGGAATTGTTCCCACTCAGGAAATGCTTTTAGATCAAGAGTGCGACCTCATTCAATATTTAAAATAATGGCAATACTACATAAACCTGAATTCTGTTCTATGGAGTGAAGAAGTTAAATGGTACCTTATTCTTCACAGTAATTAGGAAGTTGCATGGGGGTGGGTTTAATGTTCCTAATAACACAATTTCTTTATCTTCCTGCAAGTTCTGGATCTTGGCAAATATAATTGTCTTTCTAATAATTGTATATGCATTTGAAATGTTTTTCTAAGTGGTAAAATGGCATCTTATTCTGTTTTTTCATATGGGAGTGTTGGAGCAGCATGAGAGAAGCTCTGATTCTGCAGAGGCAATGGCATGCCTGTGCATCCCCCAGGCTGTGTAGGGGCTCAGGCATGTACTTATCCAGTGACACTCAGATTTTTGGTTGCTGTATGTAACAAATCAAGTTCCTTCCTATCATCAGTCTGTATGGGGTTTGGTTTTCTTCTCTGTTGAATATATCAAATAATAAATATGTTCTCTAGATGGTAATAGAAATTCTAGGAGTATTCCAGGACTAAGAATTTCAACTATACCTATATTGATTATTGTAGATCCATGTCTAACTTGCTCTTAGAAGCCTCCAGCAATGGTTTCAGTCATCTCCCCAACTACATTAGTCTTCCACTCTTAGTTATCTTTACTTGGTGTTTGAACTTCCTATGCTAAAGTGTTAACATCATTACTTCTTGTCCTGTCTTCCACAGCCATGAAAAAGAGTGCACTCTGTGTAGCAACTTTTTATTCACATGAATATTGCCCCCTGCTTGTCTCAGTTCTTCCTTATTCTGTTCAGCTCATGATTCCTTCATTAATTTTCATTTATTCTGTTTAAAACAATCATGCTATTATACTCAGATGATATAACTCGTTAGGATTATTATAAATTCTAACAATTCTTCAAAGCTCTGACAGTGCCATTCAGCTTGGAGTTGTCTGCACATTAAAAATATAGTCCTTATTTCATCACACAGGCTGCTAATGGAACTGTTTGCCAGACCCAGGACAGATCCCTGAGGACCCTACTGTTGCCATTTTTATAATGAACCATTGATAATGGTATAATCCTGGTATAATTTTGTAACTGGTTTCACATCCAGTAAAAGACAGTTTCACCTCTATCACGTGTCCCTAGTTTGCTTTGAGAAAGCACTGTCGGTACAGTGTCACAAGAAGTACTAAAATCAAAATATATTACTTCAGCTGTTTCTCTCTTACCCACAGGCTTGTGACCCTGTCACAAAGGAATTTATATTGGCTTGACATAATTTATTCTTAACTAATCCACACTGACTCTTTGTCATCTCCTTCTCTGCCGGATGCTGACGGATAGTTTGTAGAAAAATGATAATTTTGGTTCAGACTGGGATGGGGGAGGAATGGAGATGAGACCACCACCATGTGTGGCTGCTAGCTGAACGTCAGTGGATAATACCAGAATAAAACCTACTTCTTCAGACTCCTCACCCCAGTTGCCCTCCAGACTGCAGCAAGGATCCTTGCTGCCTGGGAGTTAGGAACAGGCTGTGTCTGTGCCAGGCAGCCCTTGTGCCAGGGACTGATTCCTGGCACATTCATTTGACTCCTTGGGATGCAGCTTCATTCTTCTTAACCTCTTGCATCCCTTTCAAAACTGAAATCTACCACAGTTCTCACCTGTTAAGTGGTAAGCACTTGATTGGCAAGTGATCTTTTTAGTGAAATGGAACTTGGCAGCCTGATTTGTTCATATCCACTGATTGGTAGACTAACAGTTCAAGTTTTTCGCTTATGATTGAAGTCCTCCAAATGTCCATTGCATCACTTTTCTTTTTCCCATGCATGAGAGCAACAATCTTGTTGTGAAGTTAAAATCTGTTATCTCATAGCTGTTTTAGAGTGAATTTTATTGAAGTGTTGACTCAAGTGCTTATTTTCACTAAAATGTGACAGCTTAATAGCTGTATTCATGTCACTACACTTTAAAATGACATCTGATTTTTTTTCCAGAAAGTGAACATCTCAAAGATGAGAACAAATAACATAAACCTATATATGTATTTATATGTATTATGTATAATATAGTAACTGTATTTATCTAAGAACAAACTTTATATGTGTGCTTTTTAAAATAAAATAATCATCAAAATCAATTTAATGAAGTTATTAAATTATCCTATACCTCTAGCACAGAAAAAATGGAACAGTGCCTGGATATTGCTGGCACATTCCCTGGATGCTCCTGCAGGCATGTTGCAGCACTGCCAGGCAGGGCGTTCTGGGAAAAGGATGTTTGCATGTCCTGTAGACTCAGGCATAAAGGGAAGGTTGTAGTTGTTGTTCTGTTCCCAGAGCTGTACACTGAAACGATGCCTTTGCTGTCTCTTGCTCTTCCCTTTTGTGACTGAACTGATGATTTAAACTCACTGCCTCTGCAGTCAGAAGTTTGCTCTGTCAACTTGATGCCAGACCAGGTGACCTGAGTTCCTCCTTTTGAAAACTCACATATAAAAATAAGCAAGGAAAATTTCAAAAGCAAAACCAACCAACCAACCAACCAACAACAACAACAAAAAAATTAGATGAGCTTCAGAAAACAGTTTTCCATAAGTGATAGAGTAAATTATTCATTCCAGAAAAAAAACATTATGCAATTAGCATTATCAATATGGTAAAGAATTATCTTATTTGCTTTCATGGTTATCACACAAAGGTCTTTCTGCTATTAAGGCTGGAGGACACACGTGGCTGTAAATGTGGAAGCTTCTGCAAATAATTAAAGCATGGGAGAAGGGAGCTCATAGACTCTCTATGCTTGTCATAAATAGCCTGGATCTTTTGTCTGCCTGAATGTAATGTCATCTTTCTTGTTTTTATTCTTTAATTATTACTGCTCTTTGTCAGTTTATGAGGTTAGGGGATCATAGTGACATTTATAAAAGTAGGAACACCATGTACTTGTGTACATGCAGCTAAAAATATCACAAACATTCTAATTTAAATGGTGAGATAGTGCAATATTTTATCTAAATACTTCCCATTCCAGGAGACCAGTTTCCCAATTCTGGGCTGCAGGCTAAGAAAACTAATAAATCATTTTTTTTCAGCTTGGACAGACTATTTGATGGATAACAAGTTTGCTGGATAACCACAGTTTTAAACTAAAAAAAGTAGGTTAAGATTTGACATAAGGAAGAAGCTCTTGACTGTGAGGGTGGTGAGGCACTGGAACAGGTTGCACAGAGAAGCTGTGGATGACCCATCCCTGGAAGTGTTCAAGGCCAGGCTGGATGCAGCTCTGAGCAATCTGGTCTAGTGAACAATGTTCCTGTAGTAGGAGGGATAGACGATCTTTAAAGATCTTCCATCCAAAGGATGATAGATTTTCCAAACCAAATGATATTACCATTCTGTGGTTCTATGATTTTACACATACATTTTAACGGGTAAATAGGTGAGACATACATTCGTATTCGTCATTAGAGGATGTTAAATCTTTTTCAAATAACAGACAAATACATCTAAACAAAATTCCAGACCTGAAAAGATCTGGGTATAATTTGTCTGCACTTGTAATATGCCATTTGAAAGGGATAGAGTGGGTAGCAAGAAGATTCCATTAGCAAGGGAATGAATTAAAGAGATAACAGAAAACATAATAACTTTAATGGACTTTGGTTCGTATTTTGAGGAATGAAACTACCCAGGGAGCTGTTTGCAGACTGTGTTCTCCGGCACCCTCTCCTGGCTGGCTCAAGAGTGGCAGTACGGCCTTGGAAAGTGCCAGGTCTTTTGGGGAAGCAGAAGATGACAGACTGCCCCTACATTTTCAGTGCAAAGTTAGAGTGGAAATGAAGTAGATGAGAGAAAAAAAAAATAAAATTCTCTTTCCTGTAAGTACCATGAGCCTACCTGCAGGATTGAAGAAGGGTTGTGTTTGTCATAAAGTATTACTCACTTGTGAAGTGAAATCATAGGATTGCATTTTCACATTCTCGGACACAGACCCAGAACAGGCACCTGTGATGTGTGGTGAGGGCACAGTGCTGGAGCTGCAGAGGAGTCACTCCAGTGGGTACAAGCACCTCCAGCTCCCCTGTGCCTTCCCCACCAGTGCATCCATGGCTTCCAGTCACTAAGCACAGTGGATCCCAGCAAACACAGTACAGGGCTTTTAGCTGTAGCTCTGGAAGGAGGGGAGCAGTAAAACAAAATCCATGTACTGCCAAAATTGGTTTCATGCCTAACATGAATAATTTCTTCCAAGTATGCAAAACATAGAGAGAAGGAATACTTTCTACCAAGTAACCACTTACTTCAGTTGCAGATATAGTCCTAAAATGCAGTAGTTGCATTAGTCTTAAATTTCACTTGATGCATACGAATGTAAGATGTTATGAAATGAAAGGCAGGGCTCTTAGTAGCAGGCTGTTTTATGAAAAGGTTGACATTCTACATTGTAAGAATGTATCAGACAAATGAAAATTAAGTGTTTTTCATGCTTTTAAGGGATTTTGGTAAGGATGTTTATACTTACAGATGTATGCAATACATAAGTGTAAATGAATCTTTTATAATATATATAAATACATACAGAAGAGATTGCATCTAAAAGAAAATATACTTTTAAATAACTATGAAGTTGTGAGTAATTTTCAAGGCTTTTGATAGCTGTTTTCTCATAACAGTCAGAACAAGCCAAATGGGAGGCAGAGGTTTATCAGAGATTTGCTGTCTTTGATCAGCGGGTGTGTCATGAACTTCACGCTGATAACAAACTCAGCCACACCAGAGTGTGGCTCAATACACAACCAGAGCCAAAGGCCAAAACTCACACACAAACTAACACACATGGGGTAGGGATGGTGACACCCCAGCGACAGTTTACAGCTTACTGGACTGGTGTCTCTTATCAGTCTGGGATATTAGAACCAAAGAATCATGGAACCACCAAGGTTGCTAAAAGATCTCGAAGATCACCAAGCCCAAACACCAACCCAGCACCACCACCATTTTCACCATTAAACCATGTCCTCAAGTGCCATATCCACATGCTTTTTGAACATTTTTGGGGATGGTGACTCCACCACTTCCCTAGGCAGCCTGTTGCAATGCTTGGCAACCCTTTTAATGAAGAATGTTTTCCCGATATTTGATCTAAACCTCCCCTGGTGAAACTTGAGCCATTTCCTCTCATCCTTGTTACTGGGGAGAAAAGACTGACGCCCAACCCATTCCAACAACCTTTTTCAGAATCATTAAATCAGTCTTCCCAAAGTCTCCATAGACACGAGTTTGACATAAAATTATACCCCTTGTGTTGTATGAACAATGGGAAAGAAGAGATTTTTTTTCCCTAATGCATCTATTTCTACTGTTAGAGAAGTTATTACTATCTGAATAAGAACAAAAGTTGGTTGGAACTCATTTATCAATATTCTTTTCATTTACCAGCTATTTTTAGGGTTTTAGAAAAATGACATTTTTGTGCAGGGGAAGAGAAAGTCCCTAAAAGATTTACTTACTCTGATGTTAAGGAAACAAATGCAACTGTCCAACCTGTGAATCACAGAGGGGTCTCAAGGAAAAAAGCCAGTAGCAACAAAGTTCTGCATAAGAAGCTTGGCGGATGCTTTTAAACTGAAAAGCTCAGAGAACAGGAGGAACGTGGCTCTGAGCAGAGCTACACAACATATCTGCCTTCAAGGTCTTTGTCAGAGACCCTGACCTATTTGAACTGATGGTTTTTAGTGGGTGAAAGCACTTTTTGTTCTTTAAATAGACTCTGAAATATCCTATGCATTTTCCTAGAAATTTTTTCTGATTAAGTGAATGTAATACTTACTTTTACATGAAGAAAAAAAGTATAGATAATGGCAATTATCTTGATAATCTAGACTGCTGCAAAGATTCCTGCAATATTTAATGATAATTTGCCAAATAATTCAGTTTTGAGATAATCTAGTTTCAGCCCATATGAAGTTTAAGTAAAAATTGTACTGATGTATGTAATTGAATTAACATAAACATAGCTATCAGATTCTATTTTAAATTTTTAAGAACATAATAATGAGTGTGTTGTACTTCCCTGCATTCAAACCAAATGCACTAACACCTTCCAGAAATACTGCAGAAAAGTAGGTCAGGAAAAAAACGCAGTGCTACTTTCAATTTTACAGAATTGAATTGTATAACAGAAGCTTCCAGACTCAATTTTTATATCAATTCATTGAAGTAGCACTATTCGAGTGACCCAGGCAGCATACCACTGCTGTAGCTGAAACAACTTGATTTAACTATTACTTTTTAGGCTTGGAAACAACCTCATGGATAATATTATCAATTCTATTTTTATTGAGATTTAATGATAAATTATCTTCCAAATCTTAGTATTCGACTGATCTGTAGTAAAATCGCAATTTATATTTATATTACCAGAATGCTAAATTCTTTTATATAAATAATTTCAAAGGATTTAAAATTAATTTACCATTCTGCTGCTCTTCTTTTAGGCAACATGAGCCACACAGACTTTGAAATGCAAATAAAAGAATTTATTTCTTTTTGAGGAAAGCACAGCATCTAGTTTTTGGTGGCTATGTACTATGAGTGGTGCTCTGCTAACAACTTGATAGTGGTTAGATATGAACATCATTTGCAATTGCTAATCAGATATTGGTTGTATTTATATAAAAATCCAAGTGAGATTGGGATACAAAATGTTTTCAATTATTTAGTTTAGAAAGAGAGACCCTGATAAAAGAAGAAAGGTTTCATGTCCATGTGTCTGATTGAATGCTCCTTCAGTATCAAGTGTCAGATACTGGCTGGGCTTTGGACTTGCCTGTATGAGTGGGGGAAGTGTGGAAAATGACTCATGAATATAAAAATATGATGTCTCCTGCTTCTTTGTCTATGCTTCAGATTTAGATTCTCTCACACAACAGTGCTACTGACAGCACTATGGAGAGCAGCTTGGAAAATTGCCTGTTTGGAGATTGAGAGCATTATCTTGGATGTGGTAGTACATCCTTTGCCTCAGCTGAGGAGTTGTGCCACAGCCAAGGACTTCCACCTGAGGGCTTTGATAATCCTCAGGTGGAGGTCTCCCAGCCTATTTGCTGTGGTCATTCAATCAGTTACAAAATATTCATTAGAGCCAGAAAAAAAGTTGCCTGTCTAAACAACATAGCATTAATTTCCAAAATTATTTGCCAAGCTATTTTTTGTCTTGAAGAAGATTAAAAACTAAGGGTCGAGCTATTTCCATGAGTAGAGAACTGAGCAGATTTGTCCCATTATCTGACAACTTTTCACAGGGGCACTTAGGGTCTCCCAATGGGTAGTTAGTGAAATTTGAGTCAATTTGCCTCTTCTGTGCTAATGTTTATTGATGCAATTTTGCTGCACCCTTTCTGAATACTCAAAATCTTCACACACACAAATGAGAGGAAAATATTTCTTTTGCCATTTTCTGAATCCATGGCATACACAAATCAGACATGATATTTATTAATTGCTAAGCTTTACATGTGTTCAGCAGATATTAGAGAAAAGCAATTATAATTATTTTTTTCACAAACGTGATAACTTTAGTATGGTAATTCCATGAGAAATAGGAAGGTCTGAAGCAAATAACCATTTGTAATCTCAAAGCCCATTATCATCAGGTGAATTATCTCTTTAACCACCTTTGGTCCAAGAGGATATATTGTGTTGCCAGTTATCTTCTTTGTCACTATAAAAAGAAATTTAATTAAGTTCATAATAAATTCCACCTCTGTTCGCTTGCACAGCTTATGTGAAAAATGCATTCATTTATTTTTGCAATATAGAACCTTTAATAAAGAGAAATATGTAAAGTAAAATACATATCTCCCAGTTGTTTTGCAATCTTTACAATTAGTCTTTATTACAGATTAATATATTTGCTATGGAGAGATCAAAAATTAATGAATTTCTGAAAAACTCCATAACTCCAAACCTAATGCTGTATTTACTTGTAAAAGCAAAAAAGACTGAGTCCAATGAAATCACCATGGTTCAGTTCTAAGCATGTTTTCTGAAGTTGCACCAGGTGCAATGGAATGTTATAATTTCACAGCCTGACATGTTGTTCTATTCCAGAGTCAGCGTGGGCTGGAAATCAGAGAATGAAATCTTACTGTCAAACCTGTGTGTGCACAGCTGTACAAGTTCCTTCTTCACAGGTGATGAAGGAAATAATCCTATATATACAGGATAAAATACTAAAATTGGTCCTTGAATGATCCTAATAAAAGAAAGGAGTCAGGCACAAAACTTCTATAATTTACAGAAGATAAAGCTATAAGCTATAGAGATGAGCTCCATTTTAATTTTTATAATAGATGCAAAGTCACTTGAGTTAATTCAGCTATTTTTCAATACAGGCTAAAATGATTTGAATTACATCACCCTTCTGCCAAATTAGAAAAGTTCAGCCTGTAATTCAGCTGATAAATTTGAACACTTGTTTCAGTTGCCTTTTTGTATGGAATATTTTGTTTGCATTTTCCTTAAATAAATTAAGATACTTTAGAATCTCTGTACCAAATTTAACCTTTCTGAAGAGGGTGGATAATTTATGCTTATACAGTTATGCACACTGCTTTATTTACTTCATATCTGTAGAGATTTAAAATCTAATAATGATCTTGGGTATATAAAAATATTCTGAGATTTATAAAATTTCATAAATATAACCAGTGTATCCCAGATTATCAGAAGTCTTTCCATGCAGAAGATTTTACAAGGTGAACCCACACATCAACAAGCTTCTGTACATCAGTAGCTTTCCAGCAATTTGCTTTGGAATTGTTTGCTTCTCTTGAATGGGGAATAGCCTCTCAATCTACAAAGATATCTTAAATTACTTCACACTTTTTAGGGGATAACAGGGCACGTGGAAAATTACTGTGGAAAAAATGCTGTATGGTTCCTTATTCTGTGCACTCAAACTCCAAGTGTGGAATTGATGGTAGAGATAAACAGTATCACAGCCTTCCCTGTGGACTATTCACTCAGAAAGAGAAAATTACTGTGAATTATTGGGGGAATTTAAAGCAAATAAGCATGGCAGATCAGATGGAGCACTTTTCCTTCTTAATCTCCAGCCTCGTTATTGCTAGAAGCAAATTTTTCTGAACTGAGAATCACAACCTTCATCAAATACAGATTCAAGAAATTATTTTTCTATCATTTCAATGTAAGTAAAAAGAATGTACAGGGAACCTTTTCTGAGGTCTCTTCTGAATGGCAAACATTATGTGTGGCTTTGTGACAGAACTGAAAACAATAAAGAATTGAGAGAATATTTTATTTCACAGATGTTAGCTATATTGAAGTATCCATTCTTTGTAACATCCAGAACCAAAGACTTGTTTGTGCAGAAACTCCATATGAACTCTACGTATGAGTCAGATAATTCCAGTAAATTTCAAATGAGACAGTGTGTATCTACATTCGAGTAAAACTAGCTTTCAATGTCATGTACTTTATTTACGCTGACTTCAGCAGGGCTAGCTGGAGTGCAGCAGAAGGGGACTGTGGCTCTGTGAAGCTCATGGCTGTGGGCATCCTGGGCATAGGGAACTTAAAACATAAACGGGAATTACAGCTTTCATTTTCTGAAGATAGTGCGGAAAAGGAAACCTGGCTATTTTTGTGTGCAAGCTAATGGCAGCAAAAACTAGGGCACCTGTCTGTGATGGTGTTGCCTATGTTTTATTCAAGTTCATAGTCTCTTCCCATAAAAATTCGTTGCCATTCCTTTCCTCCTGTCCTGGGTTATAATGTAAGATGTGTCCAGGGGAGTGTATTCTATCACCATCTTCAGGCTTCTGTTAAAACCAGGTGGGACAGCACTCCCTGCCTCCTCCCTCTGTGCTATCTTTTGTTAATGGGCCCATCAGTGCCCTGCACATGACTCTGAGATAACTGGCTCCTGGACTATCTCCTGTTAATGGGCAATCAGTGCCTTATCTCATGACTCACCATCTCATTGTGAGATACTCCACCCAGGGGGAGGAGCCAAGCATCCCATCGTGGGTATAACTGAGGTTTATAACTAAGTCTTATAACTAAGACTACAGCTTAGCTTTCTTCTCCACTGGATTCCCAGAGGATAGTGGTAGAAGCTGCATACCTACCACTGGACCTTCCGAGGAAGACCAGACCCTTTATGGATCACTGCCTCAACTACATCCATCATTTCAGAGGACTGCAGCCACCATCCCTTTGGACTGCTACTGCTACCCTGACTAACAGGGTGGCAGGTTGTATCTGACTCTGTCAGTTTAAACCAGTGTGTTTATTTGTTTTTTCATTTCATTTTGTTTTGTTTTTCTTTCACTGCCTTTATTCTAATTTTCTTAATAAATTGTTATTCTGACTTGGTGTCTCCCACTGGTTTGTTTTTTTTTTCAAACCAGAACACCTCCCTGTAGCATATTTACTACTTAACATGAAGGAATAAAGTAACAGTAATGTGATTCAGTATATACCCTCAACAGATCAACTCAGAGAGAACAGCACCTACCTCCTGCTGCTCTTGTGAAATGCACGCTGAGCACCATGAAGAGCTGGGAATCAAACACAAAATGTGCCTCTGCTCAGGAGCCCACACCTCCAAAGAAGAAGGTGCTGCCTTTCCAGTTAGGCAGAGCTGGGCCTCATGAGTTGAGCACAGTTCATGTTCTTCCTTACAAATTTTGACCTCCTGAGGTACCTTGACTTTAACACTTTGATGTTAAATATTAAGATTTTACAAAAGAAAAGGACAGAAAACATTTACATCAAATAAAACAATTAGACCAGACTAAACTTGTTCAGTTGAAGGGGATCTACAGGGGGATCATTTATCCAATTACCCTAACCACTTCAGAGCTGATCAAACACTAAAGGATATTAAAGGCATTGTCCAAATTCCTCTTGAACACTGACAGGTATCGCAATCTCTCTAGGAAGCCTGTTCCAGTGTCTGAGTACTCTCGTGGTAAATTAGTATTTTCTTTATACACTTCAAAACTCAGTAAAATTTACATCCAGGTTTTTTTTATGTCTGACCTTTCCAATAAAATTTTCACTTCCTGAAAAACTATAGGGCTAAATAATAGTAATCCTTAAAATATATATATAAGAGATCTGCAATCAAATTAATAACTACTGTTTGTCTGTCAGACAAATAGTATAGTTATGATGGATTGTAGCAACAGATCTGGCTGTTTTTCACTCATCTCAAAATGCTGCCTATGCTGATAAAGACTATTAAAATCAGCTAGTATGAAATGATCTCTAAAGGCTAAAAAGTATCAAAAATAATATTTTAAGAATTATTGTAATAGTCAGGGATTAAGATTTATGTGTTACTCTTTGAGATGAAACATGCTGATTTCTTGATTGCTCTATTATTTTGAGCTGTGAACATGAAAAATTTCCAAAATTAGTTCCCTCCCACAAGCATTATTTTCTTAATAGTTTTAGTGCTGCATCCTGGAACAAGTCCTGTTGATTTGATTCAGGAAAGCAAGCAGAGCTTGGACCAGCAGTGTCAGTACAATAGGAACCATAAACCTCCTTCACAGTTTAAACAAGTAAAGACTTGCCTTTTGAGAAGAGATGAGACAGCACAGCAACAGCTGTGTTCTTCTTAGAGAACCCTGTCTTGGACACACTGGAAAAAGATATTTTCCTTTTCGATCTGGATGCAAAAAATAAAGCTGTTTGAATACACTTAACATGTGGCTGTTGCGCCCGTTCCAAACAGAAAACAGAGACGTGCACTAAGTCCTTATTTGCAGAACTGCACCTTTGTTCCAGGCAGAATGCTAATAGAAAACCTGCTGCTTACACTGCTCCTGCTACTTTGCAGTGCAATGATTTGATCTGACAAAGAGCTTCTAGCAAAAAAATATCCTGTTAATAAAATCAGACCCACTGTGCTGCACCCTTTCAGAGCGAATGTGGGCAGAAACCAGCAGCAGTTCAGGGCATGAATAAATGAAGTTGAAGGATATAAAAGCCTTGGCCATGGCAGAGCATGGTAGTGTTTGTTGCCCTGCCAAGAAATTCTTGTGCAAGCATATTGGAGCAATGAAAATAAGATTTGATTGTTGGCGAATTCTATCCCTTTCTTAACATGCTTCTATCAACTACCTTGAGGCTGTCTCAAAGACAGCATGAATCAGACATGTCAGTCCTTTTCTGGAGTACCAAACCTCTTTCGTGAGGGACATATATTGTTTAAAATGAAAAATATGTAAACAGCCGTAAGGAGATTATCTGAACCAAGGAAAATACAGCATAAAATTAGGATGATTTGAAACACTTTTTGTCTTTTTTTTTTTTTTTTTTTAAATTAAGTCCCTGATAGTATTGGAGTAATTTAATTCTATGAGGCATAAATCAGTGGATTCTGGTTTGGACAGTGCCATCTGTCCCATCTCAAGTATCACAGCTGGGACTGGGGAAAAATATCTGTATTTTTAATGAATCTACTGCCATGCTTTTAATGTTTGAGAATATTCAAAGGAAATAGAATAGAAAGGAAGGATAGTTGGTTACACTGACATTCATTTTTTACCACTCTTTAGTAAATATTCACAAACTCCTGAATAAGGGGGGGAAAGTTATGAAAAGTGACAGTTAAATCATAGGATAGCAGTGGAGTTCGTTGCTATCTTACTCACTAGAGACACTCTTATCTTACCCCAGATAATCCCCGGAGATCTTCTATGTCTGTGGTCTAAGTAGCCCATTCTGTATTGGGGGATTTCCATCTTGTTTTCTTTGTCTCAGGAGTGCTTTCCTCTGATGCTTATATGGGTGACTGCTTTATTACCCTTTTTTATGTGAATCTCATTCATGTCCTTTTCTGGCCACTTGCCAGCCAAAGGACAGCTTCCCATATCCCATTTATCTTCCTAATAAGTCTCTTCTTGAAACTCCTAGGGTCCCCATATAAATGACTCACAATGCCCCTGTGGAAGTAACTGCTGTCTTAAGTGCTTCCTTGACTCTGGTGTTTGATCTTGGCTTTCTCTGTTCTCTTTGAAGTATTTTATTAATTCCAGAGGGAAAAGAATATCACCTGAAATCCAGATTTTGTGTTCAGTTCAGCCTAGGTGTTGCCCTGTTTTCAAGAAAGAGCATGAAATCTCTTTAAATGCACTGTTAAAACCAACTAAATTCTGACAGTGATCACAAGAACCCTTCCACAACTTAAATAGGATTATTTAGTTTAAACCTACAGCAAATTTTGAAAAATCACTGGGAAAAATAATGGCACTAGGTGACTATGCTTATGTTGGAGAAACACGGTTTATTCTAGTTACATTGATGTCAAAATGGTTCTGTTTTGGAAAGGGATTAACACTGTTTTAATCTGCTCTAATAGTCATAGAATCATAGAAGGGTTCAGTTTGGAAAGGACCTTGAAAGATCATCCAGTCCACCCCATGTGAGGCAATGACACAGTGCAGTTCTCAGTCCTCTGGAGATATCCTGGCTGCTGGGGATACTGCTCTGTGCCGATAAACCTCGGACCGTCAGAAGGTCTCCTGAGATTTCCCTCTTCAAGGAAATTTCTCAGTGCCTCTTCTCGGGCATTAAACTCAGCCTGCCTTCTCTCAGGCACCAAACTCAGCTGTCCTTAGAGGCTGCACATCAAACCAGTGGCACCGATGGGTAGAAGCAAGAGACGAGAACAGACCCTTCTGCTGCTATGTCCCAAGAGTTTATTGTCTCAGGGGGAGCAGAACAAACCCGTGCCAAAAGAGCCAAAAGAGCCAACAGAACAGGAGTGCACAGCTTTTTAAAGAGGGGGAAAACAAGGGGTGTTCACAATATAGGGACAAATCGGGCTGGTTCGGGGGTGGAAAGCAGGGTGGGATTACGTTTTCCAGGACAAACTGGGTTACAACCAAGGTGACTGACACTTAGGGCAACCAAAGGGGCATCGAGGTTTTAGGGGAATTCCCAAGGGGAGTGTCTGGGACTCTGGGGATTGACAAGCCTGAGAGAAAAGGGTTTGGGTGACAGACAGGGATCTCTCTGGAACACAGGAGGGATTACCTCCTTATCTGGTGGAGGTGGGAGGGTGGAGGGAAGGAG
>VZTN01009275.1:0-31525 GCA_013400515.1 Erpornis zantholeuca
AATAATAATAATAATTAGAAAAAAAAAAATCCCTTTGCTGTAGTGTTGGCGTCCTTTGCGTGTGTGCGACGGCGAGCGGCTGCTGCCTCCGGTGCCGCGCGCTCCCGGGCGCTCTAGAAAGGCCTCTGCATATGGGGGGTGGTGGTGGCGGGAGGTGACCCCCGTCACGTTACCCCATCGGGGTATGTGGAGTACTTGGGGGCGGCACGGGGGGCCGGGAGCCTACGGGGCGGCGTCGGCAGCGTCCGGCAGCGGTGCCTCGCTGGGGCGATCCATGCACAGGAGCCTTGAATGGTTGAGTTGGAGGGTCGGGGTGCTGGGCGAGACGAGGAGTGGCGGCCGGGGGCTGCTTCACAGGACGGGCTGCCGGGGGCTGCGGGGCTCACAGCTGCTCCTCAGCACCTCCATAAATCCCAGCGGAGAGCGAGGCTGCAGGAGAGGCAAAGGAAAACGCAGTGGTCAGAGTGTCCTCCTGCCCATAGAAGCCCCCGCCCGGTATGGGTGCCCCCAAAGGCACCATTGCTTTCAACATCCCCTATGAGCATCTGTGACCATCCTCATCTTCACAGGACACCATAGATTAGAAAGCGAGGTGGAATTTAAAGCTAAAACTGAAATATCATCTGGAGAGCTGAAATGGCACTGGAAAGCCAGAGGGGGTAACTCAACATTTCACCCACAGAAGGGAAAAGCACATGGCAGGGAAGGCCTTGCTCCCATATGCCACCCAACATCTACATCTGCTGGTGGATTTAAGCACCCAATCCACACCAGCTGACCCCCCTTGACACCCATCCAGACCCCCCAGACCTCACCTTTGTGTCCCCAAAAAGCACACTGAATATCTCCACCCCAAATGCACACTGTGCCCGAAACCAGCTGCCGCTGCTGCTAATCGGCCGCATGCTCCTAGCACTGGGCTCATGTCCACCAAATGCACCTCTAATGCTCTTAGGAACTAAGCTGCCTGCAAATGAGCTTTCTTGGGGAGGGGGGGCCGTGGAGGGGGTCGCGTGTTTGTGGTTTTGCCAGTGTTAATGATGGATGTGTCTCCCTGCCTGCTCATCCACATTCCCACACCGCCGGCACATCACTCCCTGTAACAGACCCTGGCCCCTCAACCCACGGCACCTTTGCTTTCAAGGATGGCAGTGGGAAGAATAAAAAAAGAAAATCAATTCCCACTGTGGAAATGCCCAAATCCATGAGATGATGGGCCCAGCAGGAAGGTGAGAGCTCTGCCAGCCCTACTCGGAGCCAAGGGAAACCCAGCCAAAGCCTCCCCAGGTTGTTCCCCACTGGACTCTTGTTTTGAAACTGGTCCATCCCCCAGGTCAGCGGCTGCTTAGTGCCATGTGGCCAGAGCCTCAAAATAGACCATAAGCACATAAGTAACCCGAGCCAGACCAGCAGGCACCCCCTTGCCTCTTCTCACAGCAGCCAGAAACTTTCCCCTCTGGATTGTTTCACCCTTATGCAATGAGACGAGGTGGGAGCAGGGAGATGAGCTGAGCACTGACCAGCTCGTCACAGCACCTGGGTGCTGACAACAGGCTCTCCCAGGCCTGAGCATCATTTACAACAGGCGCAACAGCTCCTGCTTCTCCAGTCGTACCCAGGAATGGAAAAGTTAAACAGCAATGGGAAAAAAGGCAGGTGAGATGTCAGGGGAAGTGGAGCTGCTCCGCTGAAAGTGCCCAGTTTGCCTGCTAAAATCATGGACTTTTCCCATCAACCATGTCCCATCACTCATGACTTTTTTTTATTCCCTATAAAAACCAGGCCAATGCTGCCCCAGAGCCGTGCAAGGATGTTCGGCAAAGTTCAAACCCTGCCTAGGCTGCAGGGGATGAGTGGGACATTCAGGGGGGAAGACCTTCCAGTCCTAATGGGAAAACCAGATTTTAGCAGCTGATGAAGGCTCAAAGCTTGGCTGAGGGATGGGAGTAAGGTGGGAGCTGCCTGCCTCTAGCATTTTAGGTGTGATTCAGAGCAGCTCAGCTCACAGATGATGCTGATACCCCCAGGGTAGCTGATCCTCCCCCATCTGGACCACAGCAGCTGGAATTTTTGCTCACAGCTTGCAATGATCCTCCAAGATAGGCTGTGAAACCTGCTCTCCCCCCAGTTTTCACCGTGCTTTTTCAGTGATGATCCCACCCATCACTTTTTTTGTGGGATCTGCTTCTCCCTGAGATGGCTGGCTAAGAACCAATATGGTATTTCTGGAGGGTAATTTTGGGCTGGTTTTGGCTGTGTGGCTCCTACATGTCCAGCTGCTGAGCTGCTGGCCAGGACAACCACGAAAAGAGCCAGCAACACAGCGAGTGAACGTTTCCCACAGAAAACCTGCTGGCAATCCCCTCAGCAAGGTTGATCTCTTTCATTTTAAGGAAAAGAGAGCTTAAAACCCTCCAAAGGGATGGGAGGTGGGAGGGATGGGCAGCTGCCTGCTCAAAGGGAAAAGCTGATGCAAAGTAGGAATTGCCCCAAACTGTCCCCTTGCAAAGCCAGTTTCTCTGAAACAAAGGACTTGAGGACCTTTTGCTTTTACTTTTTATGCCTTTCCTCTTCAGGCTTCCAGTGTGTGTTTAATGCCATCTGTCCCAATGATTTGTTCTGATCCCAATGATTGATCTGATTTGACGCACCAGCACCAGAGATGCACAAGGGAAAGCAGCAAAAAAAGACTTTTTTCCCTCCAGACAACCTCATACCTCGTTTTAACTGGCTGCCAGGGACATTAATATGAACTGTGCCCATGTTTACCCGTGTTCTGGATTAAATCCCACCCGCTGAGCAGGCCCGTGGGACTGGGAGCTGCTGCCAGCACCAATGCCTGCGCTGCTCCCTGTCATCATCCGACACACAGTTCATGCTCCATCGGCGCTCCGGATCCCATACAATTTTTTATTGGCTTGGGTGTGCTCGCTGCCAGTTACAGAGGCTCAGTGGGAACCGCCTGCCTACGAGAACAGCGAGTGCTCCTTTCCCACAAGGTCTCCTCTCCAGTGGAAGCGTTTCAAGCATTTTGGCAATCGCGTGTCCCAGAAATTCAGCCCCGAAGCCCATAAATCCCTAATGGATATTCAATCACAAATCATCCCTGGCGTCTCAGGCCGCGATGCTGATCTCCATATTAAGCATGGCAGAACAATGTGGAAAAGGGATTTTCAGCTAATATTAATAACCTGCCAAGTGGAATATAAATCCTTCTGATTTGAGCGCTCTGGGGGATCTAGAGGAAGCATGTGAGGACACAGTGAGCAAGCCCTGGATGAGGATGGTCAGCAATGCAGCACTGGCCTGTCAGGCTCAAACCCATCTTGGGGAAGCCCAATGAAAGGAGGTTGTAGCCAGGTGGGGGTTGGCCTCTTCTTCCAAGTAACAAAGCAACAGGACAAGGTGAAATGGCCTCGAGTTGTGCCAGGGGAGGTTTAGATTGGATATTAGGAAAAATTTCTTCACTGAAAAGGTGGTCAGGCATTGGAAAAGGCTGCCCAGGGAAGTGGCAGAATCAAAAGAGGCACTGATGTGGCACATGGTTTAGTGATGGACCTGGCAATGCTGGGTTAACAGCTGGACTCCATGATCTCAGAGATCTTTTCCAACCTTAGTGATTCTATGCTATATTTTTTCACCACGACTGTGGAAATTTCTGTTTCTTCCAAAAGAATTTTGCAACCAAGAGCCCATTGAGGATCCAGGATGAACACACGAGTGTGGCAAGAGAGCAGTGAAGGATGGGGGATGGGGACCACTGAGCCACCATCGCTTGTCTTATATCTCAAAGCCGAGGGGATCATAGAGCTCTGAATATTCCTTTGCAGTGTGGCAACACCATTACAAATGCCTTGGTCTCATCCCAGCTGTCCAGGGACAGAGCCTGCAACAGAGGGATGAGGCTGATCTTCCTCATAGCAACTTGATGGAAAATAAAGGTCAGATCTTCTTCACCCAGAGAATGGAAGAGCCATTGGAAGAGGTTGGAATGCTGAGCAGATGCCTGACCCAGTGGCTGTGCTGCTGGTACCCAGCTAGCAGGACACAGATGGTGGAGTCAGGTTTTCCTAAACACAGCAACTCCCCAAGAGAAGGAAAAGGAAGCTTTGCAGAGCCAAAGTGTCGCTCCATGTGGGCTTTAGCAGTGGGACTTGGAACAAAGGCTCTTACTCACCCAAACAATGTCTATCTCACCCGTACATAAATATAGACATCTCGGAGTGAGCACATCTCCTGTTCAAAGTTCACCTTCAGAGAAACCCAACAAAACACCCAGCTGTGTCACACTTCCTCGACCTCTCTCCTGCTTTCAGCTCACATAGCAAGACATGGACCAGCCCTTTCCCCTGAAGGCTGAATGAAGTCCCACTCTCCCTGCTCCCAACAAGCACTTCCATCACCCTGAATACTGAATCCAAGTTTCTGAGCAGTCCCAGTTTTTACCATGCAGAAGTTTCTGCACACCTCCATAGTCACTGACACAAGTGACCACACAGAGGTCTGTGAGGCCCAGCTACACACAAGCTCTGTACCAGCAGTACCACCAGTGTCACCACTGCCACCAACACCACCATTGTCACCACTGCCACTAGTGTCAGCACTGCCAACACCATCACGGCAACCAGAATCAGCAGCACTACCACTGTCACCATTGCCACCACCACCACCACAATAAACACTGCCATGAGCACCACCACTGCCGCCAGTGTCACCACTGCCATCAGTATGAGGAGCACCACTGCCACCAGCATGAGCAGCATCACTGTCACCACCACAATGTCACCACTGCCATCAGCATGACCAGCACCACCACCACCATTCCAACCACTGCCACCAGTGTCATCACTATGAGCAACACTACCACTGCCACCACCGGGTTCCACCAGCATGAGCAGCACCATGACTGCCACCACTGCCTCGAGCACCACCACTGCCATCAGCAGGAGCAGCATCACCACTGCCACCACTGCCAGGGAGGACAGGTCCCAGGACACAGAGAGCCACAGTGCTGTCCCCAGCCCATGACTGCAGCTGGGACACAGCCAACGCGCTGAAATTTCCTCCAGTTGCATCCGCACGGAAGGAAACAGGAAAGGCTAAGCAGGGAGGAGAGCGACGGAAACAAAACACCCAGCAGGAGCCAGCATCTGTGGGGAGAGGTGCAAGTGGCCACCGGCATGTCCTGCTCCAGGTGCAGAGCTGGACAGAGCAGATGGGATGTCCTGGAAAAGCCATGCTGGGTACTGTGGTGGCTGTGGGGTATCTGCTGCCAGAAGCAGAGCAGTGCCCAGCACTATCTGCCAGGGAAGCATTGTGGGATTTTCCTCGAAGGGGTTATTTTTTATGTTGTTTCTCTCACTGCATGTGATATTTTATGAGCAAAACATGACAAGGATTAAAAATGCACAGGTGCAGAATGAGAGTGATGGGAGGCTCTTGGCAGCCCAGGAAAACACACCTGCAAGATAAACCAGGCCATGCATCTTTCCCCACATCCTTTTTGGTGTGCAGTAAATACTGGCTAACACGAAATTATGCAGAAGACAGCTGTACAGCTCCTGATCTTACAGCTCCAGTCGGACTTAATGAGTTTGGTAGCATTTAGAGAGCAGGGAAAGGTGCCAGCATAATGTTGGTGTGGAGATTTGCAAGGGGGAAGCACTCAGGACACCAGGAAAGAGGAAGGAGTGGGGAAGCTGAGGCAGCCCATCAGCCAGATAAAAAGAAGACCAGAGTCTTCCAGCACTGGGAATTGCTAGAAGCAATGCAGCCTCTGGTGCAAGCTGGGAATGCACCGGAGGCACTGGTAACATGATCAACCCTTTCTTATCTTGTATTTGCACCTTTTGTCTTTGAAGAGAGACTAAGGCACAGTGTGGAAAGTGTCTGTAAAGGTCCTTTGGGAGTTGTTTTTCCCTCTCACCCAGATTCGCAACCCAGACTGGACACGGACCCTGTGCTGACACTGGGATTCCTGTGATGCCACCAGTGTCAGGGCTGCCTCTCCTGACCAGAGCTCATGGGGCAATGCCCTGGAGGAAACATGATGCTTCCAGCACCCCTTCAATAGCCCTTTGGCTGGAATTTCTGCTTTTCCCTTTGCATGCAGCCCCCAAGCAGCTCGAATTTGAGGTATCCACGGACAGCTTTTTATTTAACCTAACTCCTTTTTGTACCATAAGATAGCCAGCCACCAAAGGATCATAAAACCCACAAAAAGGCACTAAACCTCCCACACTGTGGGGAAAAGGACTATCCCCCCTGCAAGATGAACACAATTCCCCATACATCCCTCCCATCTTGTCCCCACCAGTGGACGACTCACAGGCAGCCACCAGTGGCCCTGCTTGCAGTGAGATCCTGGTTTCATGCTCTGGGATATCCCCTCCACTGCCTTCCCCCAGCAGCCACGAGGAGCTGCAGTGCCGACGTCAGAGGCTTTTCCTGGCTTGGATTTGAAGGCAAGGAGGAAAGAAAATAAAAAGAGGGGGGAGGAAGAGAGGCAAACTCCACAGGGAAAAGTAATAACAGGCTTGGGGCTGGCTGCCTCCCAAATCTGCAGAGAATGTGCCCTAGAGGGTTTTTCTGGGGAGGGGTGAAAGACTTGGTCGTTTGGGGACGGACAGTCCCCACGCTCCGGTGCCCGATGCACAAGGAAGTCAAACACCCCAAATACTGGGGGCCAGCTCCCCCCATCCTTCAGGGATTTCTTTTGGCCAGAAGAATCAGGAAAGAAAAGCAATTCTGTGTGTGATTGGGCATTTCCAAGCTTCAAGCCTTGTCCAAGAGTATCTTTGGAAAGAAAAGAATCCCAAAGCAGCGTCCTCACCTCAAAACACACATGGGGGGCAAACTGACCCCAGCGGTCCCTCCCAGCAAGTGCCACTGCCATGTGTCTCTCCCACCCTGAAACTCTGGTGCAGCTGAACATCTGCCCAGCTTTTCTTGTGGTTTCTCACAGTATTTTGAGTGAGTTTAATACTCGTGGCAGGTGGCAAAATTTGGGGGTGGGAGTGCAGAATGATGCTTTTTATGGGGGAAACATGAGAAACAGCAGCACACTCCTGGGAAGGGCAAGGAGGAGCTGTCATGACCTCCCCTTTGAGGTACAGTTTGAGCCTGAGCCTGTGTCCCACCAGACCTGAACTTTGCTATTTGCCATGTCCCTGCTTGGCAGTGGGATTCTGATGGGAAGCTGTCCCTACATTACCCAGTCCTACCTTCTCGTCAGGCCACCAGCAGCCCTGACCCAAGGCCGCCAGAGCCCTGCCTGCGTCACTGACACCTCTTGCACAACTCCCAACCCAGACAGGCCGCGGTGGCTTTGATGATGTTTGCTGACAATGAAGGGGGCTCCAGGGGACTCAAATCTACCCAAAGGGTGGATTTTGACCTGCAGACAATGTTGAAATAGTGCTCTGTGACATGCTGGGGATGTAACTGGGGACAGAACATGCTCTGCCTGTTATGTGCCCCATGGAAAGATCTCTGGTGGCATCAACTACGCTTGGCACTGTTCAGAGAAGCCAAGCTCTGGAGAAAGGCAGCTCTTCCAAGTCAATGGCACCAGGTTTAGATGGTGTTAGTGGGTGTTTGAGCTTCCTCCACCATCCAGACCTTGTGCTGTCAGGGGTTGTCCTCTCAAACTGTCTCACTCTTGCTCTAAACTATTTCATTTACGCATTTCACCCCATGGAGAAAGGGGTGAAATATCACCCCACACATATGACAGGCTGCTGGGGGGTGACAGCACCACCAGCCCTCTACTTTGTGATGGACACCAAAGCACTTCTGAAGGCAACCACCAAGCCCTTGGGGACAGTGCTGCACCGAAAACCCTGAGTTGTCTCCTCCTCATCCTCACCAGCCATGGCCATTGTCACTTTAATAGCAGAAACTGCCCCTTGAAATAGCCCCTCCAGGGATGTCCCTTTTCCAGCAGGATGGGACAGAGATGCTGCATGTAGGTGAGAAGTGTCCCCTCAGGGTTATCAACAATACAGAGATCCTGGGGTAAACACGGTGAATGTCAGCCAGGATAATTAAAAGACATGGAGAAAGTGAAGGGAGGTGGGAAAACAGCCTGCTCCTGGGTGGGATGTGGCAAGGTCTGGCAGTATCACAAGCCCCCAGCACACCATGCTCCTGGCTCCTCCCACTGAGCCCAGGTCCTGTGGAGATGGTTTCCCCTAAAACCCTCTTCCAGAAAACTCCTTAGCTCCAGCAAAAAGCCACAGCAGAGCTCCCTGGTTGCCACAGGACAAGTGCTCTGCAAAAGCAACACATTGACAAAGCTCTAGGGACAAAGGTGAGTACCTCCAAGCTGCCAGTTTTGGGTGCATGGCTACAGCGTGGCCTGATCCTGCACCCCCTCCTGCTCCCCTGCATCCTCTCCTACCCTCCCGGACTCAGCCATCCCCTCAGCAACAGGGACAAAATCCTTTGGTCCTGCCGCACTTGCGCAAAACCCCAGCGCTGTGCCAAGAGTTGTCCCCCACCCGTGGGAGCTTGCAGAGCAAACAAAGGTGGTTTTCTTTCAAATAAAAGATCAAAGGGCATGAAATGCTGAAAGTCACAACTGTTCTTGCTGGAGGGACGTCAATGTGTTCACTTGCTCTGCAGAGCCTGCCTGGCGTGTAAAGCACTGCCCCATGTCCTCAGCCTGATTTGCACCCTGTCCACATGGGAGATAGTGGACTAAACTGGAAGGAGGAGGAGGGAGGATCAAGCATCACTTTTGAGGTGGGAGATTAAGGCAGTGCAGAGCTCAGATTGCTCAGGGTCTGCAAACTAGAATCAGAGAATTGTAGAATCATTCAGGTTGGAAAAGCTCATCAAGTCCAACCTTCAACCAAATATCATCCTGCCCACCAGACCACATTCCTGAGTGCCATGTCTACCCATTTTTGAACACTTATGGTGTTCAAAAGATGGTTCAAAAGCAAAAAGATGGTTTCTACCACTTCCCTGAGTAGCTCATTCCAATGGTAAATTGCTCCTTCAGTGAAGAAACTCTTCCCGATATCCAATCTGAACCTCCCCTGGTGCAACTTGAGGCCTTTTCCAAACTACAGAACTTCTGAAACTCAAAGCCCCTTGGAAATGCACCTTGCAGCTGGGCTCAGATGGACATAAGAAAGTGAGGATGTGGCTGTGGCTCTTTTTCCAGCTCAGGAATTAGTGGCCAGGGAGACCTTGTTGCAGCTCTTCAATGTATTAAAGGGAGGTTGGAAAAAAAGGCAGAAAAAGACTTTTACATGGGCCTGTAGTGGTAGTACAAAAAGCAACAGCTTTAAGAGGGCAGATTCATATTGAACATAAGGAGGAAATTTGTTACAATGGGAGTGGTGACACACAGGAACAGTTTGTCCCCAGAAGCTGTGGCTGCCCCATCCCAGGAAGTGTTCAAGGCCAGGCTGGATGAGGCCCTGAGCAACCTGGGGCAATGGAAGGTGTCCCTGCCCATGGCAGCACGGTTGAAAAAAGATAATCTTTAAAGGTCCTTTTCTATCCCAAACCATTCCATGATTCTCTGAGTGCCTGATGGCCTGGGGTCACCACAACCCTTCCCCTGGGTTCTCCACATCAGCTCCCACCCAGCTCCCCACTTGCCTCTTCATCAAGTGGGGTTCAAACTGGATTCGAGTTTAACCAAGGTATTAAAACAGCCTTGCTGGAACAGGACACTCTGAGAATTAGGAAAATGGGCTGAAAACCCCTTAGGACTCGAGCCCTACAATGCTGCAGCTCGGGACGTGGTCTTGGACTGCAAAAATGGGTTCCCCAATTACCATCAAGCCTGTCCCTTTCTGGGCTGCACACCAGAAGCAGAGAGCAGGTGCTGCAGCCCCAGACGAGCACATTTTAAATCACATCCTCACTTGTCACACAGAGATGCTCTGGCATGCCAAGGCTGCTCCCAGCCACTGTTTGAGGCAAAACCAGCTAAAAACTATACAGACCCTGGCGCTTCTTGAACTTAAATGAACTGTCTTTTGATGCAGAAGATGAACAACCCTGTTCCTGTCGTTCACAGGAAGATTTCCAGCAGTAGCTTTGTAAAAGCCAGCAAACACCCTGGTTTCTCAGGAAGGGAAATTGCAATGATTTGCATGAGCAAAAATCTTGTGTCAGAGCCACTGTGGGATGATGACACTTGGTGCTCTTCCCATCCTGTCAGGGAAAGCAAGGAGAAGATGATGCAGCACAGCCAGCTGGCTGCAATGGATCATGCCCAGGTGATTTTGGAGATCACTCACATCCTCAGGGGAATGGCAGGATGAGGAGGAAATCCTCCTGTATATAGTGGAAACATCACCTGAATACCACAACAAGAGGGGATGCAACTTCCCACTGAATGGTGCACCCAGGAAAAGCACATCCAAGAGCGGGATGTTGCACCATCAAAGCACCTTTCTAAACTGATACCACCCTTGGGACAACATGGAGGTGAAGTGGTCATCACACAGTCTTTCTGGGGCTGGAGGAGCCTGCAGTCAGCACCACTTCTCCCCAAAATGACAAAAGGTTGGAAGGAGAGCGTCTGAGTGTTCAGGAAGTGCCTGGGAAAGCTTACTCATGAGCATGCTTTCCCTTTGACTTTCTTTCATCTAGATCTTTGCATAAATCTGGTGCTGCCTTTAGGGAAATGCAAACTCCCTGGAGAAGGAGTGTTTGAAGGTGCTGGCTGCTCTGATGAGCCGGGCAGGGAAGCGACGCTTTTATCACCTGAAAATTAAATAAAGGCTAAGATGTGAAGCCTCCCCACCCTGCTAAGCAGAAAAACTTCCTCAGCTCCTTCAGCCGGATCCAGCAGGGATGGGGCAGGCAGGATGTGGCGTTTCATCCGTGCTCTGCACATCCTCCCCAGCCCCAGGGGTGAGCTTTAATGGCCTGGAGACACGCAAGCTGCTCCAGCTCTGCTTGGTTTCCCGGCTCCGCTTGGCTCCCCGGCTCCCGGATGGTTTCAGAGGCATTTTGACACCCGGCGTGGGTGGCATTTCCCAGCCACCCTTGCTGCGCTGGAGCAGGCTCTAATCAAGCTGAAAGCAAACTAACTTCCCTGGGTAAATGAAGCTGCAAGCCCAAATTCATCATTTATGATGAAGCCGACTGATGATAGTAAATGTTTCTGGGGATGCACATGAATATGCTCTGCTTCTCAGTAGGGAAAAAGGCAAAGGAAGTGAATGAAAAAGCAACACCAATAACAAGCTGTCCAGGTTAAATACTGGCTTTGAGATCCATCCAGAATGATCCCTGTCCCTTTGCTCCCAGGGGAGGTAAGAGGGTTTCGCCCGGGGAGGGAGGCATACAGACATTCCTTATCCTGCTGGTTATGGCTGTACCCTGGGAAGGTTTTTCTCCATCTCTTTTTCATGCTGCTTCCTCAAGAACCAGGCTGCAGCAAACAGAAAACACAACATCGAAAAATATCTATGGAGACCTTACAGAACACCCAGTGCTGCTTAAGACTCAATTTTCCCATTGCAAGCTCCTTTGGTACAGTGAAAAAGCAAAATGAGGGCATTCCTATCAATATACCTGGCTTCATGCTGAAATCCACACTATTTCAACTATCCTAGCAGAAAAACCCTACAGCCACAGATGTGTACAGAGTACTTCAGCAGCCAGCACAAAGGATACTTTGCTATTTCACAAATAATTTAGATTTGGCACTGCACGTGACAATCAACAACAAAACCAGCCTGGCATGGGCTGGACCACAGTGGGACAGACGGAGCAGAGACAAGGGGCACTGAAGGTGTCCCCTCCAGCCACAGGACACAGGGCTCATCTGCTCCAAAGCAAAGTCAGCAGGTACTGGTTTGGCTCACTCCTACCAGCTTGAGGCCACCGTGACATCGATGGCCATCTTGGCAAAGGCACCATGGAGTTGATCTTAAAAATAAAAAAGTTTATTTTCAGCTTGATCCATTCCCAGCTCATCTCTCTACAAACAGGCAGCTGTACTGGCAGGGCACTGTGGGCAGCACTGGGACAGGCAGCCAAGGGTGGCTAAATGAGCACTGTAATTCAATGCCGAGGCATGAGGTGAAACTCTGCTGTGTGTTCCCACACGGGAATTTCTCTGGCATTTTCTTTTATCAGCTGGTCGATAAAACATCCCCATCCTGTTTCCAGATCTCCCGTAAGTGTCATTCGTCACGCAGATGGAGCACATCCTCTCTGCTGTCATTAGCACGTCCTGGGCTGGCATTTACTAGAAATGCAGCAGAGGGACTTCCCTCAAGCTCCACCAGACAGTGGCACCTGAAAGACTCTGGGGATCTCAAGAAGAGACTTCCCTGCAGGGTTTGGAAATGCCAGCTAATCTCTCCCATGTAGCGGGACCCACAGTCTCCCTGTCTGAGCCTCACAAGCTGGCAGGACTGTGGTGATCTGCATCTGGATGGATGCACTCAAGAGCCATCACCTAACTCAGGCACTGAGGAACACCTGCTCCGAATCTGCTCCTAGGAGACTGGCACAGTGTAGGAATAGGAGCTTTCAGTTAACACTAAAGATCAACTCTGAGCTCACCCACTTCTCCAGCACAACCGCAGGCAGGAGAATCATTGTGGCATCGCTGTCTCCAAGGCTGGTGACAACATCACCATCTCCTCACCAGGAGCACATCCTAGCCACCCTTCCAGCTTGCAGCCACAGCACCAAGGATGAGGAAGATTCACAGCATCCAGGACCAGTAGCGCATCCCTCTGATGCCAGGACATTGATAAAACCCTGGTCCTCAACCTGTCCACTTCAATAAAACAACCAACAACTCAATGAAATCTCCCCTAACTTTAGCAGGTGCCAATTTTAGCCCAGCTGTCTGCATGACGCCTCTGCTGCATTTTTATCCCTAGCTTCAGGCAGATACTCTGATTTTTGTAATGCCTGAAGACAGTTTTAGGGAATACACAGCCATTTGTAAATAAATCAGTATTTTAAAGGGAAGCAGAGGGGGAAAAACAGCCTTGTTCTGGAAAAAAAAAGTACGAAGATTTGCTGACAAAAAATATACCTACATGTGAGGCACTCCTATTCTGACCCCCATCTCAAAGTTGGGCCATGAAATCACAAAGCTGGACCATGGTTGCCCCACTTGTCCACAGTTCACTTCCACTCCGTGCTTGGTATCTTGGGGGAAAAGGAATAAAGTTACATGGCTGTCCTGTGCAAAAGCTTTTTGCACATTTGTCATCATTCAGATGGGCTTAAAATCTGATTAGTTTTCTTCAACTTTCATTTTTGGAAGTGATTTATCATGCCTCTGCATTTTAGCAGAGAGCACCAAATGGCTGGAAGATGCTCAAGAGCAGCTCTGGGATATACAGAACATATCTCCATGTCACATTAACCCAGCCTTGTACAATATGAGAATTTGAGACAAACTTTGTCTCCAAATCACGCCTTTTTCAATGAGTTCATTTTCAGGAAGCTGTCCCATCCACTAACCTCAAAAAATGTCTCTGGCTCACGTCCATTAAACCAGATAAATGAGAGTTTGTAAGTTCATAATTCGCACTGAAGTCAGAAAGTTTCATCTTTCATTTTCTAGAGCTGATTCATGGCCAGCCTGACTCAAAATGTGGGTTTGCTTCAAGTTTTTTGCCATTTCAGGGTTCATTTGCAGTTTAAAGTGATGCTCTCCTCCTGCCTGTGTTCTCCTGTGCTCTCATCCCAGCTCAGTGCTGGCACAGCTTCTCTCTGCACTCCCCAAAGCCTGTGTGGACACACTTTTTGACCTTGATCAAGTGAAATGCCCCTGGATTTGCTTCTTTGCTAGAAATTTGCTAGAAGGATGTCAAGCAAGGATTCTGGTCCTGGGGCTGCCCAAGCAATCATCCCTGATGCTGAGCACAGGCAGAGAGCACCACCTTGGACTTTTATTTTTATCTCAGAAGAGACATGTGAGCTTTTCCAAATTGAGCTTTTCCCCTCTCTGCTACACCAGTACAAGAATTGGGAGCTTCCTTATTCCACTGAATCCGGCTGTATTTCTGGTCTGCAGAGTCAACAAGAGGAGCAGCCAGCTTTTTGGCTCCCTTGGAAACTCTGCAGTCCAAGAAAATCAGACGAAACATTTGAATGCGCTCAAGCTTGTTCGTCAACAGTCTGATTTCTGAGGGAGCTGACCCTGCCTCCAGGCCGGCCGACGCTGCACCGACAGCAATATTTTTGGGTCCTGTGTGAAATACTCCTGCAACGGCCCTGCTGCCAAGTCTTGCAAAAGTTCCCAGGCTGAGGAGCTGGATGTGAGGAGCATCCACTGCAGGGTTCATGTGAGTTGGCGAAACATCTCAGCTCACTGAGGAAGGGTCAGAAGTGGGGAAGGATGTGCATCGTGTTGGCTGCAACTCAATAAAAGCAACAAAATACCTGCAGGGGACTGTGTGACATCTCACAGGGACTGTCACAGGAGGGCTGAGGTTGGATGGGACCACCTCCAATCTCCTCAACGGATGAAGCATCACTATGAGCATCTCACCATTGATGCCTTGGCACCTTCGTGGACATCCTACAGATCAGATGGTCACCACAGTCATGCATTACCACCATGCCTTGATTGATGGATGAAATTCCTGATCCTGGCTACTTGAATTGCGCTCCTCTTAGAAAATTTAGAAGCTAAAGCACATGTCTTGTAGGGTTAAAGGATATAATTTCCTCCCTCTGCCCTTCCCAATGTCACTGAAAGACATGGACCCGCATGGAGGGCATCCCAGCCCACTCCTGAGACACAGATCTCCCTTCCCAGATGCCCTCTCTCAGCTCCAAAGAAGCACCAAACTCTTCCACCGGGGTCCAAACTTCAGAGACAGGAAATGCATTTGCAACCCCAAAATGTGGCCATCACTCTTGATTCTCCAAGGAGGCTCATCCAAAGCCCATCTGAGGCGTGGTGCCCAATCATGGCCCAGGATGAGGCATCTGGCCAAGCCCACAAGGTGGAAAGTTCAAGTGGCTGCTGTTTATTTGGCTTTGCCGAGAGCAGTCGCCCAGGCTGAACATGGGCCAAGCACCTTCCCATGGCAGGAAGCTCTGCTGGAGTCTTTAAATAACCACCAGTGGTCAGGGCTTTGGTTTACAGCTTTGCTGGATGGAAAACCATTCCTCACTCCGTGTCTGCTCCAGCCCTCTCCTAGGTGTAAACTTGTCTCATTACCTCCTAGGTCTTCATGTCCATACCCACAGCCCCATGTGGAAGCTTGCCAGAAGCACAAAAAATTCTCCAAGCATAGGCATAAAAACACAGATAGGCTTCTCATCCCTTGCAAAAGATGAATTTTATGTCTTACAGTCAAAGCTTCCCTTTGCTTTTGTGTAAATTTGTAGCTCCCTGAGGCTCTCCTCACCCTCCCCATCCTGCTTTAAGGTTGGGGAGGGTGAGGAAAGCACCATCCACACACATCTCCTCACACTCCAACACTGAACTGCACCACCATAAGTGCTCCTCACCTTCTTGCAGCTGGACTGGTGCCTTACCAGTTCATAGGATTAAAATCAAGAATAAAGAATAAAATCCTTCCTCCAGGGCAAGCAGAAAATGCCAAGATCCCTCCACAAAAGCTTTTCTCAAGTGTTTCCCTGGGGTACTTGAAATCAGAAATCTTGCCAAGAACCTGCGTAGAATGGGTCACCCAGAAAATCCTCCTTTACTGATGGAAAGTTCCCAAAAGCTGTTTCACTGGGAAGCCTGGCTACTTTGGGATTTTGGCTTGCTGAGATTCTGGGGAATATAAACGATTTTTTTTTAACCTATAGCTGTCATGAACATATTAACCTAAAATGATGGTTAGTGAGAGGAAGCTCTGTAAATAAGCAAAATAGCATTTTACAGTTGGAAAACAAGACCTTGTCCTGACCTCCTCTCTTGAGCAGATTCACTGGCGCACAGCAAACCAGTATTTTATTTTAAACTGTGCTTGTAAAAAGTTAAAAAAAGCTGCTTCCTTGACACTTAAGTCAGGTAAGGACACAGCAGGCCAATCTGCCTTATAAATAAGCCTGCTCTTGTATACACATGTGTTTTAAAATAAGCTTATGAAATGTAAACACATTGGCTTTAACAAAAAATAATTCAGCCTCACTGAAACCATTTAAGTGAGACTGAGCCAGGCTTTAGAGATCTGCACAGGGCATGCTAACTTTGACCCAAAAACCCCTTAGAGACAATAAAACACTCTCATAAACATGCAAAAAGGAGCAAAATTCAGTATTTTTCTTAAGGATCATCCCTAGAGCTGCATTTCTGTTTTTGCTACAGGAAAAAGACATTGGGAGCGGGGGAGAGGAAGTTTCTTCCAACTCATGTGAGCATGTTCCACACTGCCCACCCTCTCTGTACCACTGAGAGGGGCTCAATTTGTCCTTGGCCTGTACGGCCCAGGAGAGGAGCCAACCACCAAGAAACCTGGGCTTTAAAAATAAAACACAGCCTTGGCTTCAGAGGGACAGGTGCAAGGGGAAAACCTATATTTAACCCTCATTCTGCAAGAGGGGAATGCTGGGACCCCTCTGAGCGGTGCTTGTCTGAGTTTAGATTTATTTGGAGTCGATGGAGGCATCTGACTGGTGGTTAACCCTGGTGCTGGGCACTGGGGCTGGGGAAGTGGACATCAAAGCATTCTTGCATCTGCTGGGGAAATGGGAGAGGCAGCAGACAAGGCTCTGCCTCCTCCCTGCGCGGCTGCTGGGGCGACAGACGGCACAGACCTGAGCTCGGGGCTCTCCAGAACCCAGAAAGGCTGTTGGGATGGCTGAGCAAACCCCCGGGGATGGATCTTCTCACTGATTTGCTGAGTTTCCATCCTGCTGCAAACACAAACATGAGGAGAGGTGCTCCCACCCTCTGATCATTTTTGTGGCCTTCTCTGGACCCGCTCTAACAGGTCCACGTCTTTCTTGTACTGAGGACCCCAGATCTAGGCACAGTTCTCCAGGTGGGGCCTCACATGGGCAGATTCTATGATTCTATGAAGATGAGTTCCCAGCAAGCTCACGAGACCAGGGGTTGCCGTCCCTACATCTATCCATCCTGGATTCCTGATGGAAGCTTTTCCTACCACAGATAGAGGATGGTTCAAACCTCTCGTGAGCTGGTTCGGCAGCAATCCAAGAGTTAGCATCTGGCCTGGAGATGAAGAGCACATTAAGGATTTAGCAGGACCTGACAGCTCATAAAGGGTGGCTAAGGTAACTTTGTCGAAGTCTGGCATTCAGGACTTCCAAGGAGCCAAACAGCCTCAGGCAGGCTGTCTCGGGGGAGTTCTGGGTACACTCTATAAATCTCCAATCTTATTAAAGCTCCAAAGACCACAGAATCCAGCTCCTGACCTTCTCTGGAGCAGAAAACGACAAAACGTTTCCTGTTATTTATAGCAGCTGGAGAGCCTGATGGGAAAACCCCACTTGTGAAACATGGGCTGCTTGCCACGGCTGCTCTCAGGGAACGGTCAAGCTGCTCCAAACTCCAGCCCGGATGGACCATTTCACCCCTTGGGCCACTTCACCCGGGGCAAGACCATGTCCAGAGGCTGTGCAAGAGGAACAGGCAAATGGATCTTGCTCACATTGGCTCTTCCAGGTCATGTTCATGTAGCCCAACTTGAATTAGGCAAGGCTGAGCATCCCAGGAGAGGGGGCTTCACCTGTGGGCTACAGGCAGCTCTTAAGGAGCACAGTTAACCTGCATGATGCTCCACCTGAATGTGGCTGACCTCACCCGAGAGGCAACTGTCAGCTTTTCAGGGAAACTAAGGAAAGGGCATAGACTCTTTGCACACCTCCACTGGTGCCACCCCCCTCCTCAAAGCACAGCAGGACAGGCACTCGCATGTTTATCTGCTGGCAGTTGGATTTCCACCATTCTGGCACGCTTGGAAGGTGCTTTCCGGCACGTTCAGTCATGCAGGTGCAGGAAAGCTCGCAGCCCAAGGCGAGCTCTTCCTGCACCGGGACAGGCTTTGCTGCTGGGAGCCTCCCAGCACCGGCCCTGTTCAAGAGGAGCATTTGCTGTCATGCTGTCGAAGAGGATTCCCAAAGCTTCTGTCTTGGGCCCATGCCAGCACGGGTGTTCTGCTCGCTCCCAGGCCGAGGGAAGCAAGCTGTTTGTCACGCATGGCTGTGAGATACTGTGAAGGAACTCGCCAGCCATGACAGGAGCAGCCAGCTCTGGAGCTGCCATGATGGCAGCTGAAAGGCTGCAATGGCACCCAGGGACATGCACTGACCACTGCCCTGCCACAGTCAAAAACAAGCCACTGAGCTGGGCGTAGGGTGACAGTGAGTGTCATCAGTGTCAATGCAGCAGTGAACAGCTGCTGGGATTTCGGAGCACACTGGGAACAGCACAGGTCACACTCTGGAACTTCACCTTCATCATGAAGCTGCTGCAGGTAATGATGCCTTGTGTAGGATTCAGCTTGAGAGCAGAAACATGAATCTAGGGACCCAGGAGCTTCATTAGAGTCATCATAAAAATCATAGAATGGTTTGGGTTGGAGAGGAACTTTAAATATTGTCTAGTCTGACAATATTCAGTCCTGCAATGAGCAGGGACACCTTCCAGCAGATCAAGAGACCATTTCAGTCACCTGGCCCCAGGTTTCTTGACAGGCTTCTCCTGTCCTTCTCTGCTACAGCTCTGCGGTGGTGAATCTGTGTGGCCCCATGGCCAGTGTGGGAGATGGAGACCTTGACACATCTTATCCTCAACAACAAAACCCCAAACTAGAGCCATGGCCAAGGCCTAGGTGCATCTCCAAAGAGCCCAGACAGATCTCCTCCCAGGGAGATCTTGGCCCTTGAGATGGACAAGTTCCTTTGAAACATCCCCAGGCAGTTTGCCTGCAAGTCCAATTAATAACACTGTATTTTGTCAACAAAGTCGGGTCAGCGGCAATTCATAGACTTCACGCTGGTTAACCTTTTCCCACCAAACAAGCCCAGGAATATTTTGACTCCCTGCCCTTCAGAAGTTTATTTATGTAGGATCCGTCCACTTACCAGCTTCCGGCAATGAAAAGACACACAAGGAGTGTAACTGCTTTCTAATAGTTGGGGAAAGACTTGATGGTTGTGGCCAGGGCTCCCCGGCACTGGCACTAGAAAAGCAGAGTACTTGCCAAAGCCACCTGAGAGAGTCCAAGAGGCTTGTAATTAGCCTGGGAGAGAAATCTGAGTGAGTGCAACAGCCTGATCATCGCCCCCAGATGCAAGATCTTCTGTGGAGAACCTGGAGGTGTTCCACTTGCTGGAGGCAAAATACGTGGACTGGGATTGGGGAATATTGAAAGAAGACTTACTGAGAAGAAAGATCAGCTTTCAGCCTTGTCCGTGTGCCATCATCCAGGAGGAGATGACTCAAACCAAACCAGTTCAAGATTTCCCAATGCTTTTCACTGCCCAGGACCACATCTCATCATCTGATGCTCACAGCATTTTGAAGCAAAAGCACATGAGTGGGATCTAGGAAAAGGGTTGCCTTTGCCTTGGCCTGGTGAGGATTTTATACCTCTTAGCAGAAGATGGAGAAAGGAGAAAGATTTCTCACCTTCCTCCTGAGACATGTGGGATGCATCTCTCAGACCAGGATTACAAGCTGCAGCAGCTCACCGATTGTTTCAGCTCCAGGTAGCCCAGTGATTTGAAAGGATTGGCCAAAAGGGATTCAACTTGAGACTCCCTCACTGCCTGGGCTCTCCTGGCAAACGATTAACAGATGCTGCACTGGCTGGTGAGCTCTTCACCCAGACAGAACAGCATCTGGCAGGCCCATTATTACTGCCTTGTGTGGTGGGTGTGCTCTGGAGAGCCTGCAGATTTATTGCCCAGATATAAAGTGACTGAGCTCTGTCCCAGGAGCACTGGGAAAAGCAGAATTTCTTCATAAAAGAGCCTGCTTATCGCAATTTCAGTTATTTGCACACGAAGGGGAAGCCAGGAGGGCAAAGACACCCAAGGATGATAAGGGGAGGTGAAGGTGACACAGTGCTGGCACCAGTGGGTGCTGCCAGCTGGAGGGGGGTGTCTGGTTCAGTGAAAGCTGTGCCTTTTAACAGCAGTTGGGATATTTTCTCCAGCACATTCCTCTCCCTCCAGTAATCTTGTGGGAGCCTGGAAAGACGAGTTGTGAAATGCAATTTCTCCCTGCTGGCAGCTCTGTGGAGATGCTCAGAGCCAGAGCAGCCTTGCATGGAGGCAAGACCAGTGTCCATCACACTGCAAACATCAGACACCGATAATTAAACTGGGAGGTGAGGAGAAAGCCTTTCCCACCATCTACCTCCTCCCTGGCCTGGCTTGCCCCTGCATCAGAGTGTCTCAGACTGGGGCAAAGGATATGGGGTGTGCTCATCATGATGCAATATTTACCTCTTGAGATCTGGGTGAGCTCACACATTTGCATCACTTTGGGCTGTATTTGCTTAGGGACAGAGAGTTAAATCCTTCAGGTTCAGAGTAAATCCCAGTTTGGAGTAGTAACTGGGAGAAAAGCACAGTGGGCTGCACTGGCTCCTGGGTGGCTACTCCAGGGTCCTCGTGTGGTGCCTGAAATCTCAGTCCATCCCATGGATGGGCAGGACATTGGGCTGTATCTGGCAGCAGTGTGAGAGGACACTGGTCAAAGCCACGTGCTGAGCTGAGCTGTGCACGCCATGGTGTGTCTGTGTGACTGTGCCTTCACCCACCTCTGCTTTCAATTAAAGTCACTAATGATTTTAGTAAGAAAAGACTGAACCAAGTGCATCCTGTGGCAGGCTCGCTAATGTTGGCCAGATGTGCTGCAGGTGCCACGGTGGCTGTCAGTGTGCAGGTGGCTTTGCAGGGGGAAAGTAAGGATACAAAAAAAAGAAGAAAAAAAAAGTTATGGGTCACTGCCATCAAACCAAATCTTCGAGGCTCAGAAAAACTGAATGGAGCCGGTCCTGGATGCTTTGTGGTCTGGGCTTGGGTGAGGCCCCAGGGCTGTAATGGTTTTATTTAGGGCATGCAATAACCTTTGGCTCCTATTGTATTTGGGTTTGCCAGAAAGGCAGTTGGTCTGGCTGGATTAAAGCTGCTGGTAATTACATGCCAATGCCTCCTCTGTAGCAAGGAAGGGTGAAACCTAAAAAGAAAACCACGTGTGCATCCCCCTACTTGCCACTTCATGCGAGGACACTCCTTGCCCTCCCACAAGCAGAAATCCAGCTCATGCCCAGCACTAATGCTTTGGAGAGTTACTGACAACACAGTCCAAAAAGGAGGCGATGTGGGAATGCTCCTGGTGTCAAAACGCATTTCATAAGCGACCAGACTCATCCCCTGAAGGACACCCTCTGCCTCGCCCAGCCACCAACCCAGCCAGCAGTCTTCCAGCCTTCCCTGCTTCCCCCAGTGAACGTGCCAAATACAAACCAGATGCTCCAAAACGCCTGCTTGAAGACATTCCCTTTCATCTGGTAATTGCTGCTTCCGAGGGAAAAGATCTTAAGTGGTCCTCAAACCCTTTTGAATGACCCAGTCACCTATTTTTGTCCCTTTTGGGCTTCAGAGCATTTTTAGCTTCGGCATCTGAGCCACCCTGCTGCTCCTCATTCCCTCTTCCCGGCAGCTGATGGCCAGTCCCAGCCTCTTTTGCCAGTGTCTGCACACTTAGGACTGGTTTATTGCCACCCATTTGCCATCAGCAACATGCAATCCCACTGCATGGGGTGCCATGATGCCACTGAGATGGGCACCACTGTTCCCCCAGCATCAGAGGGGCATGGTGCAGGAAAGCCAGGCTGGGGGTTCAAAATGAGGTGCAGAAGGCAAAACTAAGATGCTATTTGAAATAATGGCAGTGGTAACAGCTCCATTTAAAACTGCAGCAGAAGAAAATCCACACACCCCCAAAACTGACCAACACAAGCCTAAACTTAAATGAGGTACATCTGCACCAAGAATTTTCTCTTGTCCTCTTCAGTCACTGCATTTCTAGCTTTGATGAATAAACAACCAGTCCTCAAACCTCAGGCTCTTTATTGCTTGTGGTTCCTTCCCCTTCGTTTCTAAGAAATTAGTAACAGGAGAAGAAGGTTGCAACACACACACTGGCCTCTCCTGTCTTTAAATACAGTGAGAAATCAAACAGGGAGAGAGGAACAAGGAAGGCAGAAAATGCCCAGCTGTACCCACTCTGAGTGCTGGAGGCTGTGGATGCTGATTTAGGCAGTGAGAAAACACGATGCACAAAGCAAACCCAGCGATGAGCGCAGGATGTGATGCACTCCCGCACTGGAGCTGCAGCTGTGAAGGAGCCCACGGGCTGCTCAGAAAAGATTCAGGAGGAGAAGTTAATGCCCAATATGATGTGCTAAACAACCATGGCCTGAAGGAGAGGAGCTGAGGGTCAAAAATCACTTAATGTGGAAAGATGCGATGGGGTCTGCTGGTTTCCTCCTGGTATGTGCTGCTGATGCCCAGTGCCCCATCAGCATCGCTCTCCCTGACAGTGGAGATGAGCTTTAGTGGGAATTGTGTTACACCAGCCCAACAGCTCCACTGGCAACCAGGAGATGAAAATAATCCTGCTAATAACTGCAGAGCCCAGCTCCTCCTTGATGATGCCAATTTACGCATGGTTTAACGAGGGCATGGAATGATGGCAGGACACTGCAGGGGAGTATAAAATCCTGCCTCAAATGGACACATGCTGGTGCAGTTTAGATTAGGCAGAATGAAAAAAGAAAAAAAAAGGTTCTTAATGAAAGGGAAACTTGGAGGAAATATGGAGCTGGTGAGTGATGGCACGTGGAGCATCCTTCCTCCCATCAAAGGTACCAGCCAAGTTCTGCCTGCCAAGGAAAAGGTGTGGGGGGGTCTAAATCAGTATGGATAAGCCAGCATCTCAGCATCACCAGGAATAAGCACAGAGCTCCCAAAGAAAGCACATAAAAGGCATCACCATGCAAAAAAAAAAACACAGCAAAGATGTGGCAGCAGAAAAGTATGGGGAAAATGAGTTCCACGATGAAGAATTACCATCCTGGGGGGAAAGCAAACACCTCGCAGCTCTTCCTATACCATCCTGGATGGTCCAACACTTCCAAAAGTGGACCATGTGGTAAGGAGCCACGTGTGTATTTTGCACAGATACACTTTCACACTGCAAATCCACTTCAGCCTTTGAGCAAAGTGCCTGGCACAGCTGTGCATGGAAAATGTCTGCTCCACAACACCAGGGATGAGATTAGCATGGCCAAGAACACGAGCCCTGGCAATACCAGAAAGGAGAGGGAAGGGTGCTACTGAAGGCTGCACCAGGAAAAAAAGGCTCATCCTCTGCCAAAAAGGCTTTTGCATTGCAAAAGAGAAGTGTGCTAATGAAATTAGATAATGGTTTCAAATCAGAAAGCCTTTGTCAGTGGTAAGGATGGTTGGGGTTGTCCTTCTGCAGACTGGGACCATACCCAGTGAGGATGTAGAGAGGCAGCATGGTGGATTTTCTTTTTCAATGGGTGAACTGCAAATCAAGTAGCTGGGGCTGTCTCCACTGCAGGAATGAGGAAGCCTAGATGCCCTTACACCCCCTCCAGCCATGCTCCACCAGGAGCTCTGAGGTTATTTAGGTTGGCAGACCCACAGCACTTGGTAGAGCCTGCCAGAGGATAAATACCAGAGCAGGGAAAGGAGCCATCCAAGCTAAAAGCCAGTGCGAGTACAAGAAGAACAAGGCCAAATGGGTACGAGTCATCCACAAATAAATTTAAGCTGGAAATGAGAGCAGTTTGTATCCGTGCGAGCAGCAAGGCTCTGGCAAGAGCTTTCCCAGAGGACTTGCCAGGGTCAAACAGCTCATTAGTTTTAAGAAGGAAGCTGGCAGGGGGTTTGTGTCACGGCTGCTTGTAACAGCGGGAGGGGAGCAGCCAAAAATTGGTGGTGTCCCTGGGGCTGCCTTCAGCACGACATGGGTCTGCAGGCACAGCCCACACCCCACCTGTGCTGGTGGGATACAGCGGGATGCAGCCGCATCCGCTCGCTCGCACAGGGAGAGGGAAGCTGCACACGGAGGAAAACAAAAACGCACAGCTCCGTTTTTCCAGCTGACAGGAGCTTAAACACTGGCTGGGAATTGGGCTCAGGGCCCTGTGTGAAATTCAGCTTGGCTTGTCTTGAGACAGAGGCTCTACTCCCCGAGCACCCTACAAGCATTTCGGTAATAGCAGGGGGAATCAGACCTACTTGTCAAGCGTGTTGCTATTTGTGCAAACACTCTGTACCGGAGGGAAGCTTGAAGAACAAGTCCCCTTTTTATAGTGCGTTGGATACTGGCAGTGAGCCTGCAAATTAGAAGGAATTCAGAGAGGAGCAACAACAACAACAACAACAACAACAACAACAACAACAACAAAGCCTAAGGGGCTGGAGGGATTAGTTTGGGAGGGAAAAAAAAAGGGAGCTAAGTGTGTGGTCCAGTGGATGAAACTTTGGGCTGGGATTGCACCCCATGTTGTCCCATCCACAGCACAGACCCCTGTGCCTACCTATCCTTAAGAGGCAAGATGTGTTTTCTGCTACCTCAGGAAACAGCTCTGTCATGTCCACAAAGAAAAAAAAAATATTGAAAAAATTACATTTATGATAGAAAGTTCAGTAAGAAGCTGCCAGAGCAAAGGTCAGCCCAATCAGTTTGAGCTGGGAGCAGCTTACCCATAGCAATGAAGGGTATGTGGGGAAGAACCCCCTGCTGCAATGTTTGTTTTTCGGTGGTTTTACCCCACATTGCTCGGTTCGTCCCCAAACCTGTTGAACTGCTCAGAGAGGTGCAATATCCCCAACTGGATGTAGTCTTGCTATCAGCATCCTTATTGTTTGGGGCACTGAGAGAGGCAGGAGTGACCTGGATGATGGGTTTAATCAACAGCCTTCAGCCTGGCTGCACTTGCATTGGTGCCAGGGCCCTGGAGAGGGGACTTGGGCAAGAGCCCAGCACTGTCTCTGCAGGGAAAAGCTTGGTTGTCCCCAGCTCAGGGTACTCAGCCGCACGGGGACACTCCCGTGACCAAGAAGTTGCACCAGCTGGGATGCAGCAACGCATCACCCTGGGGAGCACCAGCACAGGGACATCCAGAGCCTTTCAGGGATGAGCCCAACTTAGTTTGTTGATCAAACCTCCCCCTTTTTGTGCCTGTCACACAAGCATAGATGAAGCTGTAATTTGCCATGATGGGATGTAGGAGAGGAGGGGACACAGAGGCTGGGACAAGCCTTCCCTTAAATGCTCCCTAATGCCACCTTAAAAAAGAATGAACTGGAGGCACTGGAGGTTACTGGTTTGGTATGAGAATTTTCATGAGCATGAGAAAAAGAAAGACCACATTGCTCCAAAGTATTTTTTCTTTTAAGCAAGCTTCAGGGGCTCTGGGAGAGCAAAGCTTGCTGCAAAGTTTGTTTCCTGTTGTGCCCACGTTACCAAGCAGAGCCGGCCATGGAATGTGCGGCGAGGGGCACCCGGCTGGGCTGCACTTCTGGGTAAGCATTGGTAGCCAGGTAGGATGGCACGGTGAGGGTCACTGAGCCAGGCACTGCCTCCAGCCCAGGACATTTCCCAGCCACCCATCTTCCCAGTTTAACACAACTCTGCTTCCAGCAGCACCCCACTTCCAACTGTTGTACTGCACATGCAACTAATAAGTAAACATCATATAGACATTTTAAAAGTATTTTTTAGATGTTGGGATAATAAGGGCAATTGCCCTAGCGCCTTTCCCCAGCGTGCCAGGGTGCAGCACGGTAGCCAGCAGCTCCCAAACCCTTCTCCGGAAAAGTTCAAACCCTCAAATACTTGGAATTGCTCTTTGAGGGAATTTATTTTAAAGCCGCTTTAACAGCAGCTGGGAATTACCAGGGAGGCACTTTGCTCTGCTATTTCCCAGCTGCTGACCCCGTTCGCATGAAGGGGGCCCCGGGTAGCTGCCCAGCTGGGACGCTTGGGGACATGTGCCGTGCCAGCACTGCCTGGAGTTGCACCCCAAAGTCCCCTTGTCCCAGCTCGCAGCAAAAGCACAAAGAGGAGCTGCTGTGCATGGCAGGAGTGAGAAAAATTAACTCCCGCATCCTGCAGCGAGGGCATGAGCTGGGATGTGGAAGTTATTTTTTAAGACCCTGTTCCCATAATGGCTGAAAATTGCACCCAACCATGTGGCTTCCTCCCCAGAGCAAAAGCAGAACCGGGAGGCTGTGAGCCTCCCAAAAACCAAATCAACATCCCAACGTGCTGGTGGCATGATGGTTTTTAAGGAGCACTTTGGTCTTAGAAAAGGGTTATTGAGCAAAATCAGTGACAGCAAGTCAGCAGCTAAATATCATCAGGACTGCAAGTGACAGGTCCTGATGGAAGGCTGGAAAATGCCACCACAGAACTGTGGTTGTTCCTCCTGCAAATCCTCCATGTCCCCATTTCCCTGAGAGGTTTATGGAGCCCCTCTCCGTCCACACGTGCATAGGGACACCCTGGCCACCCCACCTGACTAAAGCCCTGGGGATGAGCTGGGAACCTTGGAAGAGGTATAGGTGGCTAGGATGGGTCTGGTAGCAGACAGAGCCAGCTCCAAGCCCAACAGCTGCAAGATGTGAACCCACCTGCAGCCATCAAGTCACCGAAGTGAAGGGGCCCCCAAAGCCACAGATGAGGGTTGGCCTGATAGGCATCAGCCCCCTGCAGCACTTGCGGCTTTCTTCTCCCTGCTGTCATGCTTGAAAAACATTTGTGGAAAAACACTGCAGAACGAAGAGGGTTTGAGTGGCAAGTTGGAGAAGGAGCTGGGGGAAGAAAACAACTTGGCAAGGAAGGAGGAGCTGAAGGACACAAGTGTTCCCATTTTGGTTCAGAACTCCCCAGGGTGCCACTTGGAGTGTTTATTGACCAACTCGCCTGCTCTCGACGAGCTGGCCCTGCAAACTGTGGCAGGAGGGAGGCTATTCCTGGTCAAGGCATGTACAGCAGCAACACTTTCTTAACTCTATAATCGACCGGTCAAGGACCTTCCTGGAGAGGACTCCAGCTCTGCAGTTACTGCACCTGCAGTGTCACCACAAAAAGCCATCAGGTGCTCTCACAAAATGCTTCAGGGGTCCCCACAACAGGTGAAAAAAAGCCAAAATCCACCCAGGCAGACACAATTTGTTTAATAAAATCAAGGTGCACACTTGACTCCAGCAATACAGCAGACAAGAGAGGACTGAGTTGGCTCTGTCAGTATTACACGGAAAATAATCATTGTCACAATAAAAAAAAATGAGATGCAGCTAAGTCAGGTTCATTAAGGGTGAAAGGCAGTGGTTTGACTCCAAACCCAGCTGTTCTCCCCAGCATTGATACGATCTTCCCAGCACAAGTCTGTGCGGGAACTCGTCATCCACCCCCCCCCCTTGCAACATGATAACACAGCACATCGCCCCCAGCTCCCAAGTTAAACATCTTATTAACTGCAGTGACGTAAAAGAGGAAATCTCCGAGAACTATCGCAGAGATGAGAGGGAACACATTTACCATCAATAGGCGATGATACCGCTGCAGAGAGATCTGCACGTAAAGCAGCACCCAGCCCGTCCTTCCCCTCCCTCCTCTAATCACTTCATGTCATGGGAAACTAAACGTGACATCCAAACAGCCCCGATACGAGATACTCGCTGTAAAAATATTTTTAAGATTGAAAAACAACAAAAAAACTTGCCTTCCAGGAAACCATTTGGATACAAACCCTGCGCAGCTGCAGCCACCCTCGGTGTCTGCATTCATCCCTCCTGCTTTGGCTTGGAAATAAGGCAGGGTGGGGAAGGGGAAAGGAAATAAAATAAGGGGGGGGGGGAAGAAGTGATATTGCAGCTGATGAGCTGTGAGAGGCTGTTGGCAAAGTGGTCCAGCAATCATCTGAAATTCAGACAGTCACGTGTGGGTTCTGTCTGCAGCTCCCGCGCAGCCCGGGCTCAGCACTTCGCCCAAGTGCACACGCAGCAATTCCCCGCGCCGAGCTCTCCCGCCCCACTCCCACACGCTTCCCAGCCCGTGCCCCATCCCGACCATACCCAGCAGGTTTTGGCACTGCAAGGTGACCCAGCTGCTCTGGGTGGATTTCTGCCATGGAAGTGCAGGGCACACTGAAAAGCATCACTTAAGCTGCAAAACCACCCTCCCTTGGAGCTTCTCCACCTAAATGCCAGCCCTGCAGGCAGCGCTATCTTCTCCACCAGGATGTGCCAGCAGCCATCACCCCACTGCATCATCTGGGGCTGGTGGGGGGGTCCCATTGCTCTGGAGGAGTGCCCAGAACATGCTGTACCCGCTCCTGAGGCCAGCTTGTCCCTGGGCAACCCTGGGCATGTCCAAAACCAGCCCTTGAGCTCCCTGGGCTTCTGTGGTTGCATCAGAGAGCAGTGGGTGAGCCCAGACATCTCTGGGGTGAGGTGGCAGCCAGCTTCTTTCTTTCTTTTTTTCCCTTTTAATTTTCATCTGGGACATTGCTTTGCAGCCAAGGGATGCTTCAGGCTCCATCCTGCACTGTCCTGCAGTGCAGCACCTCCTGGGAACTCACCGAGACCAAGCAATCACCAAAGGTCCCCCTGCAAAAGGCCATGATGTGGCTGCAGAGATGCAGCCCCACTGTCCCATCCCCAAAAAATCTTCAGGACAACTAAACCAAATTTTTTTCTTCTGCTTGCACCATTCTTTATATAAATTAGCAAGACGAATTAGGAGACTGAGTGTTCCACACCGCCTCGGCTTCACCGCCCGGCTGGAGATGCATCGCATGGCACTGAAGTCAGGCAGATACAGTGGGACTAAAAAAAGAGCATGGCTGATTTTTTTTCTTTTAAAGCCGGGTTGCCTTTCACGGTGACTGTATTTATAGGTAGAGCTGTTGAAATTTTAAGGGCTGCTTGCCACAGGAATCCGGTCGTGTCTCGTGTTCGTAAAGTGGCGTAACTTGGCAAAAATGACCATTTAATAGGCCAATGGGTGCTGCTTCCCTTACTTAATTTTGGGTTAAATCAGAAAGGAAAAGGACAAGATGTAAAATTAGCCACGCACGCTGCTGCCATGTGCCACAGTCTGTATTTTCCAGATTAGGAGCGTAATGAACACGGGACTTCACACCCGCCCCTAGACCGGCACTTTCCTTTTCTGTCAATGACCAAAAAAACCCAGCTTTCGCGGGTGTTTATTTTTGCTTTCAGTTTGGCTATCCGTGGCACACACAAAGCCTCCTCTGCACTTCGTTCTGTGGTTGAAAAACCCTGTCAGGGTTCAGCTGCAGGGTGGTAAAACTCACTCTTCCCGTCCAAAGCCGCCTGGGAACACCACCTGCCAACACGCCACAGCACATGATGTCCAGAAACCACGCGGTCTCAGCCCAAAAGTTGGCAGTTTTCTTACCCAACAGCATGCTACGCTGCTAAACCCCTTTTTTATTTTAATTTATGCTATAAAAGCGTGTTACACCCTGTCCAAAGACGCTACCACCCTGCTGAGCACGTCTGGATGCTAAACTTTGATTCCCTATGACAATGTGTGTCTATTTAAGACAAAACCCAAACCATAATTAAAGTTATTGATAGGAGACGATGTTTACTGTTTGCTATTTTAACACCAAGTGCTGTTGGATTTCAAGCCACTGATTTCCATGGCTTGCAGGGGATGATGGAGCTGGAAACAAGCCTAAATGTTGGGGTTTTTGATGTTTCTCTGGGCACTTCTGCTGTCAAATCAAAGAAATGCACTTAACAGGCCAATCCCAGCAGATGCTTCTCATGCAGGATCGCCTTGACTGGAAGCCGACAAGTGATTTTTGAGCTATCAAGGCACACATAAAAATAAAATAGCTGTAATAAAAGCTTTTTGCTTCTGCAAGCAGCCGTCTCCCTAGGCAGAGCCAACAGGGCGATGGCTCATGGCAGACCACTGACACAAGTTAACCAAAATTAAAGTTTCAATATTCCCAAAAGGCACAAATTTCAGGCTGGAGCACTTACCAAAGGTTAAAAGTCTCTTCACTTGCCCAGCTGTCAAGTTTCGTGGCATCTGACATCCCTGAAAAGTGGTTGTGTCAGGGACTGTGCTGCATCAGCCCCTGACAGCCAGCACCAGAGTGGTTAACTCTGAAGCCAAGGGGCAACACACTGTTAAGTCCCTGGATGTATACAAATACTGGTGCAGAATACTGGTGGGTCCATAAAGCCTAAGCTTTAAATCCACCTGCAGCATTTTCAACATATGCTATTAGCAATGATGTGATGAAAAAAATCAGTGATCATTATAATGGTGGAATTTAAATCCAGCTCACAACCTGGTAGGGAGATTCACGACATTTCGTATACAAACAAGCCACCAGCCCCATTTATCCACATTACTCTTTTTCCACTGCTGCCAATAAATACACCACTTCATCAAGGCTCAGTTTTCTTGCTGATCATCCATAAGGATGCACACAAACCCAACCCAGCAGCTCCAGACACTCGGTTGCCCCATTTATGTTTCAGCTTCTTTGAGCAGAAAGATGAAGCTGTAACCAAATGAACTGGAGAAATTGGCAGCAGCACAAACTTCACAGATTCCAGCTAATTGCTTGGATTAGTAATTCCAGTTGCATGCAAAAATCCACTTTACCTACAGCAGAGAAAGGCATGGCATGGGGTGTCCTCCTGCTACATGACCTGCCTGCCCAGGGAATGGGAACTGCTGGCATTCCCAAGCCCCCACGCCATGGCCAGGCCAGGAAAGGATTGTTAGTCTAACGAGACATGCTCACATACAGAATCACTGAATCATTCAGGTTGGAAAATACCTCCAAGATCACCAAGTGCAACCATGAGCGCACCACCACCACCACAATGTTCACCACTGAACCATGTCACCAAATCGCCATATACACATGTTTTCTGAGCACTTTAGGGATGGTGATTCCACCACCTCCCTGGGCAGCCTGTTCCAAACACGACTCAGGAGCGGCCATCCCTGCCTCAGCTACCGATGGAGGGCAGCCCCATTCGTTTGACGCCGTTTCCTCACCAAGAGGGAAACATCCATGGGGATGGCGAGACCGGGCAGCCCGGAACACATCGCTTCCCCCCTTGGGCCCCTTGTGACACCGATCGCCGCGTCCGGCTCTGGACGGGGGTGGAGAGGCCCCGCGAAGCCTTGACAGTGCCCACGCTGCATCCCACCGATGGAGCGCGGCGGGATGGGGTCTGCCGGGATGCTCCGTGTCCGCACCATGGGGTGGGGGACTGCGGCATCGCGCGTGGGCTCCCGGCGGGGTTGTGACGGGCAGGAAGCAGCGTGAACCCCGCACACCGAGGCTGTAGCTCCCCTCCGTTAACTTTGGGGTCAATCTGAAGGTGCTGTAGCCTCGCTGGGGGCCGGGGGGGGCACGCACGCCGCTGCCCCACCACCACAGCGCCAGGATGGCTGCAGCGGAGCCATCACCCCGCTCCGGGGGAACATCGCTCCGCGCAGCCTCCTCCGCACGCCGCGGTGGCCCCGCAGCCG
>VZTN01009275.1:31578-153283 GCA_013400515.1 Erpornis zantholeuca
AAAAGGGAACAGGCGGCAGAGGGGGCGTGGTCTCGGGACGGTGTGGGCGGGGCCGGGGAAGGGGCGGGACCTGGAGGGAGTGGGCGGGGTCAAGGGGCTGAGGGGAGCGTGAGGTAAGGGGAGAAAAGGGAAAACAGAAAGTAATGGAGCAAGAAGGTCTGGAGCCCCTCTGCTGTGGAGACGGGTTGGGAGACCTGGGGTTGCTCAGCCTGGAGCACCTCTGCTGTAGAGACAGGTTGGGAGAGCTGGGGTTGTTCAGCCTGGAGCACCTCTGCTGTGGAGACGGGTTGGGAGAGCTGGGGTTGTTCAGCCTGGAGAAGAGAAAGCTCTGCAGAGAACTTAGAGTCTCTTACTTAAAGAGTCCTTAGACCCTGCTTAAAAGGTCTCCAAGAGAGCTGGAGAGGGATTTTGGACAAAGGGCTGGAGTGACAGGAGAAGGGGTAATGGCTGCAAATTACAGAGGGCTGGTTTAGATGGGTTGTTAGGAAAACAACATCTCTTCCCTGTAAGGGTGGTGGAGACACTGGCACAGGTTGTCCAGAGAAGTGGTGGATGCCCAATCCCTGGAACTATTCAAGGCCAGATTGGATAGGGCTGGAGCAACCTGGGCTCTTGGAAAGTGTCCCTGCCCATGGCAGGGGGTTGGAACTGGATGACCTTTAAGGTTGCTTCCACCTCAAAATATTCTGTGATTCTGTGATTCTTGGAAGAAGAAGATGAATATGATGAGGAGGAAGAGGAGGAGGAAGAAGAGGAAGAAGAAAGAAAATGGTGATGAAAAGGAGGAGAAAAAGAAGAAATAAGAAGGAAGAGGAGGAAGAAGAAGAGGAGGAAGAAAAAAGATAAAGATGACGAAGGTGATGAGGAAGAGGAGAAAGAAGAGGGAAAAGGAAGAAGAAGGAGAAGAAGAAGAAGAAAGGAAGAAGGAGAAAACAAAGATGACAAAGAAGAAGCTGAGGAAGACCAAGAGGAGCCTGGGGGCAGAGTCAAGGGGAGAGAGCACAGGCCTGGGCTCAGGGCAGCAGCATCCCTTGTTCTCTGGGGGGAGATGCCCATAGTCCCCCAACAGTCAGGCTGGGTGAAGGAAGGAGGGTGCCCATTCCCAAGGCTATACAGGATATATTTAACATCTCCTATTAGTGGTTCTGGGTATATGTGAGGCACAGGGGTCACCCAGCGTGTTGCGGACTCAAGCTGGCACAATTCAGGAGCTGCTGTCACTTCATAGCCAAGGGCCTCACCTCAGATTGTTAACCTTTGTGTCTACAGCCCATGTCTAGACCTGTGGTGTAAAGAACCACCATAAATTCAAAGGAACAGGAGCAGAGCACCTGACGCCATCCCAAGTTTTTGTTTATTTCTAACTCATTGAGAACTCTCTTAGAAGAAGTCACCAGAGAGGCAGCCAAGGGCTTCAAAAAATGAAAAGAATAATAGGGGGCTTGGGGTCACAGGCACAGAGGGATGATGTGATTCCTCAGGAGGCACAAATACGTAGAGATGAATATCAGGAGATCCTCAGATGTTACTGCATTTTAAGGATATTTTTACCTTTTCCCTGAAACGCACTAAACTGGTGTCCTCTAAACCAGAATGGTCTGACAGTGCTTCATGTTTCTGAGAACACTGTTCAAAGTATGCAGTCCTCCTCTCTGGTTAAGGGATGACCTGGAAGCATAGATCATAGAATATCCTGAGTTGGAAGTGACCCACAAGGATCATCAAGTCCAACTCCTGGTCCTGCAGAGGACAACTCTAAAAATCACACCCGAGAATGTTGTCCAAATGCTTCTTGAACTTTGCCACGCTTGGTGCTGTGACCACTGCCCTGGGGAGCCTGTTCCAGTGCCCAACCACCCTCTGGGTGCAGAACCCTTCCTTAATAGCCAGTCTAAACCTTCCCTCACACAGCTTCAGGCTGTTACACAACACAGCTTTGACATCCCAACCTGTAAGCACCTATAGCAAATCCTCCAGCAGGACTTGAGAAAGACTGATTTGGCATATGACTGTTGGAAAAGAGTAAAAGAAATAAGTTAAATTTACCAAACTTTCTTAATGTAATGAATCTTATGCAACTACAATGGTATTTGTGTAAACGTATAAAATGGATTCTTGGATAAAGCTTTGGAATCAGTCAATTGATTTCAAAGGATATTCAAGACATTTGGTGCCTGAGGGTTTGAAACCCACAGCTGGATGAAAGGGATTTTCATTCTCTCCTTCCCCTTCCCCTCTCAATGCAGAGCATAAGCTTAACCTTGGTTAGGCATCAGCAAATTCACACCTTGCAAAGAAGTCTGCTGAGAACAGAAAAAAACCTGTGACTTCCCTTGCTATTGACATTTTGGTTCTGCTGTCTGACTCCCTGCTACTTTTTTGAAGTGAGAAAATTATCTGTTTTTCACATCAACGTTTTTTTAATGAAAACTCAGAGTGTGACTTTCGGTGGTGCTAAAATCAGTCTGGCAAAGCCCAGGGAAAGCTCTGGAGGGCAGAAGTCCTCCTGCTAGCACTGGTGATGGTGGTACCCATGGAGAAGTCTGCCTGTGACTGCTTTCTTTAAAGCCAGAAAAACCTGAGAACTGAAACAAACAAACAAAAAATGCAAAGAAAAATGTCACAGTTGCTGCATTTGGTTGGGTATTTTTGGTCAAATATTTTCTTGTTAGAACAGCATGACCCCTTTCCCTTCCATGGGGATTCCCAGGCATGGTGGGGAACTGCACTTGGCTCCAAGGGAATACGTTTGTTTTTCTGCATCCTTCATTGTTTGTAAAAACGACAGACCCGCCTTTCTCTCAGACACAGCAAATGTCAGTAATCTGTTTTTGATTTAGTGGAGAACCTGAGAGCAGTGGTTGGCAAAGCTGTTCTTTTGCTTCCCATCTGAAATGTCACATGGCAAATTGTAGTGCTCAAGCACAACCTCAGCTTGACAGCTCTGGCAGAAGAAAAAGGGCCAAACAGCATGAGGCTCCGCCACATTCCCTCAGAAGTGTTGTCAAACCCAGCTTGATCCCTCTTGCATGGGTGAGGCTGAAGGGTTGCTGTGCCTCAGAGTGTCACTTCTTGGCCGGGGGTGTACATTCATACCAGTTTGTTTGCTGTTCTTGGGCACCACAGAATCAGAGAATATCCTGAGTAGAGGAGCTTTTGTCCATTGTGAGCTGGAGGGGAAATGGAGGCATTAAAAATTGATGGGCAATGCAACTGGGGAACACCTTCAGGTCTTCTGGCGAGCCTCAATCCATCTTCAGTCAAGCCCCTGCCTCACTTCTCTGTATTTTAGAAAAACAAGCGAAGAGAAATGTTTCCACAATCAGGTCACAGCCTTAAGAGGATCAAGTAAGCTTCATGTTAGCTGTAATTTCTGAATTTGAACGGATTTTCAGCACAAATATCGACAATCTCCTGTGCACGTGAGCATCCTTGAGCATGTTTTTCAGCCTAATGCACTGAAATGCAATGTGGAAGGATTGTAACCTCCACACAGATGCTAATCCCAGTGGGCTGTGTTTGCCTTAGTGTTAGTGGAAAGCCTGGCTATATTTTAATGTGTGCTTGTCAAAGTGCTTGTATTACAGCTGGGACACTTTTCTGGATCTAGCCCATGAAGCCTCCATGTTTGCAGAAAGGATGGAAATGCAATCCATACACCTGCTTTGTCTAAATTTCTGTAATCTTTTTTTTCCTGTCCCTTCTGTATTTTCCATTTCAGCCAAACTCAACTTTCTTCAAGCCAGGACACCATTAACAGTGAGCTGGTGGAAAAAATGACTCTGCTTTTTGCCACCTGCAGACAGCACTTCTCACAGCCGCTGTGTAAGAGGAGGAAACAGCAGAAAAGTGATAATTCTGGGTTGGAAAGGTTGCAGGAGGAACCACTCCTCCAGGGTAGGAAGTGAAACATGAATTCTTGAGATGTCACTGTTGATGTTCCAGCACCGATGCTTCCTTCCCATCCTTGTTTAAATTGAGCAAATCCTCCACCAAATTTCTCAGCCACTGGAGCTTGTGTCTCGACCCTCTACACCAGGTACTTCTGCTCCTTTGGTGAAGCAATTATTGCCTCATGTTCCTCTGGGGCTGCAACATCTCAGTGAGGTTTCCTGACTCAAACATCACATTCACAGGCATGACAAGTGACCTGGATTTCTCCACCTTGCAGAAGTCCCAGAAACTGCTGCATGTTGACTAGTGGATACTTTTTCTTTCTGGGAGAGAGAAAAAAGTTTAAAAACACGAAAAAACCACTCCAAAACAACATACCAAAACCACCCAACCCAAAGTCTTTGCAATAGTTCTGATTCAAATTTTTTTTTTTAAATTTAGCTTTTCCTCCAGTAGAGGCTAAAAATGGAGCACTTAGCTCTTCAAGAAGAGTCATTTAATAGCTGGACCAGCACTTGGAATTCACTTGAAGGCACTGACTAATTCAGCACGTGAACGAAACTAAAGTTCACTCATACGTGGTAACGCCTTTCTTTTTCCCACACTCATCAAAACTTTGCCTACTTCACAGATTCCCCAGGTATTAATAGCCAGCGAAGGCTTCAGAACAGAAAGAGCTTGGGCCAGAGACTCCAAGGTTGCATTTGCATGTAAAAGAAATGGGGGAGGCTATGAAGGGAACTCTACCACCACTGCAGATATCCTGGTTTCTTACAGCTCCTACACAGCTGAAGTTCAGTCCTGCTTTCTCAGGCACAGGGCATAGTCCAGGGCTCTCCTCCGGGCTGAGAACATCATTTAATCGTTGCAGGCACCACAATCTGGAATGGCATGTTAACCACATCAGGGAAGGCAGGATGGTCTCCCAAGGCAGGGCTTCTTCACATGCGGTCCCCGCACTACTGGTGGTCCCCAGCGTGGATTGTGCCTGAAGGTGGTCTGCAGGATGATTGCAATTAAGAAAATGAAACCATACACATTGCATTCCCATGGACATGAGCCAGCAATCAGAAAGGAGATGAAGTAACAGTAGCAGATAAAGATTTTGAGTTTGAGGTCCTGGTGATGGTTCCTTCATTGATATCATCAATTTTTGTGCTGTTTTTTGTGACAGAAGGTGAATTGATGATTTGGTTTAGGGAGGTTGGTGTGGGGCAGCTGGCTGCTCCACTTCATCTGGCACTGGAAACCAGGGCTGGTCCATGCTGCAACAGCCCTGCTCCTGCCAGAAGTTACCTGCAGCCAACCCCATGTACCTATTCAAAGCACCTTCATTTTCCTCATTACAGGACATTCTTGCATAATCTTCCTTGTATGATAAGGAACAGTACCTACTTTCTATCTCACGCCCAGGCCTCCAGACTTAGCCAGGCCTAAGGAAAGGACTATTCTGCCTAACCAGCTCCACCTGGGAGTGTAGACACATCCTAAGGACATGATACTATCTGGGTGGGGGAAGAGGGTGTTGCCCTAGGCATCCAGCACTGGGGCTCATAGGCTGGTGTGGAGACAGCAGTTGGAAAAGGGTGAGAAACATGGCAGTCAAAAATGTCTCTGCGCCTCAGAGGAATTTCCTCTTTGGTCCTGTGAGAGAAAAAAATCCTGCAGTGCTTAATTTCTTTTGGTTGGGGTGACTTTGCTGTTTACTCTGGGGAGTATTTTTGAATGGTGCTGCTGAGAACTGACTGAGGAAGGGGAGGCTGCCTACCTTCACCTCAACAACGAAGTGTCTGGATTACCAACTGAACCTCAGGTAAATTGATCTAACACCATTCAAACCAGTAGAGTCCCGAGGCTGTACATGGGGTAGACCTCTGCCCCCAGCCATTTGTTCTCCTATGAGATCCATAGGATCCCACTTGTCTGATCCTGCATTCACCACTGTGTAGATGTTCTCAGTATTGATGAAAGTATTGATGCGGTTTAGCTCACACTACTTTGATCAAACCTAAAACGTTGGTAAAAAAACAAGCACCTGGAGCAGGATTTGGCCTTTCCCAGGTTATTTGGTAGCATTCAGTGATGAATGTGAAAGAAACTCGTGTTTCCTGGGATGGCCGAGGCAGGGATAATTGAATCAATTTGCAGCTGGGAGCGTGGTGGGGGGATAACAGGGTTATTTTTTTCTTGCAGAAGTGCTTCAGGTGTTCCTTCACAGATCTGCACTGTTCAGGAGGCAACAGCAACTTGTCTTTGAGCTTAAACTGGAAAGAATTCTACTTTCAGTCCTCATGGGCCATGGTTTAATACTGGTGGTGGCAGCAGAGTAATCAAAGCCTTCTGATGATTTCCTCTCCATTTCATGGAAGGTGGAGGCAGGCAAATGTTAAGTGACTTTCCCAAGGTCATGTAGGAAATCAGTAGGGCAGGAGACAGGTCATTAGAGCATCCTTTCTTCAGAATTTAACAAGAAGTGGACAAGATGTACAGAGAAAGAACGGGACTTGCCCAAGGTTGTGGGATCACCCTATCTCCTGGCAGCAAGATTATCACTCACTTCCCGTATTTTCACTGCAAAAGGTGAATGGGAAGGGGTGTGTGGGGGAAACAAGCCGGTTGCTATTAATTCAGTTGAGCTTGACTGGACATGCACAAGCAATCTGGAGAAGGAAATAGCTCTAGTTCTGTCTGGTTCAGCAGAAACTCCGCCCACTGAAGCTTTCCGGCAGGAAATCAAGTTACAAACATTAAATGATCTGAGCAAATTCTCATACACTGATCCTACCCTGGGGACAGGACACTTTTGCGAGCTGCTTATTGAGACTGTAGTTTGAGATACCTTAACCCTTTCCGCAGTGGCACTTTGAGGGCATCACGGTTTCTTGTGCTAGCCAGGGAGGAGAGATCACAAGCAAGGGAAAAAAAAAAGGATTTACAACTGTTGGGGGTCATTCTTCATCAATAAAGAAGCCCTGAAAGCTGTCTTTATGGGGAGGAAAAAAAGAGAGGGCTGGGGAGTCATTCTTCTACTTGCTTTTCCTACTGAAAAATTGAGATCTGTTGACAATATGTTTCCTGGAACACCCTAAAGATGACCAAAAAACATGTGGTTTCTGGCACCAGCCTTTCTGTGCAAGTGAAACCTCTCAATGGAGAAAGGAACCAAATTCTACTTGGACTGTTTCAGACCCTTTGTCTTTCATTAGGAGAAATGCCTGAGAAACAATGAGTTGTCATCGTAAAAATCCACCTACTGCTTCGGCTAAGGGTTAAGATAAGTTGTAATCTGAATTTAAATGATAGAATGAACCATAAGGAAATAAACCTTGGCGCTTGGTAATGGCCCCGAGATTTAAAACAAAAAAGCACAGAGAAGAGGGGAGCTTTTCTTTTCACAAAATAGGAAGCAAAAAGAAGCACAGCTCATATTTTTCTCTTTATCCAATTACCGGTAATGTAGATGAATGTCTGACACCGAGGAAGGAGGGGAGGTGGAAACTGCCTGCAGAGACAGCGAGGCTGTTTTTCACATGCTGGCTTGTTTGGGGGGATTGCAGCCTCTCAGCGCATTGCTGGAGAGTGGGAGGGTGGGGATGGCCCCTGCAAACAGTGCTTCCCTCCAGAGCCAGCCATGTCTCAGGTTTCCTTTCTTTTTGCTTGAGGAAGCAGAGCATCTCCCGATGAAGGTCACAGCTTTGATCCCCACGGCTCGCTCTTGTGTTTATGGATGGCCATTATTAGTAACACAGGGTAGTGCATGCACTGCTCCGTGCCTGCCCTTGTCTGACTGCAAGGGAGCAGGGGCAGGATAACAAAAGAAAGTATAAATAGAGCCTTTTTAAAAGCCTGTTAAATGGGAAGAGACTTTTAGGGAGGAGAGAGAAAGAATGAGGCGCGTTACCATAGGAACTGCCAATAGTTTATTTAAGAAGGGCAAAGAAACAAACACCACAAAAAGACGAAGCCAAGAGAACTTGGGGATTACTAAAGGAATATGTCAGGATACAGACAGGAAGGGCCAGGTAAGAGCAGTGAGCTTCTACTGAAGCTGTGCTGAAAAAATTCGTCTCACTTTACCTCTTGCAAATTGGTCTGGAAAATGTCACTATGAAATGTGTGTTTCCAGTTAGGGAAATTGCATTTCCAGGTTTTTTGAGGGAGGCTGGAGAAGGGCATGAGAACAATTGTCACATTGGTGAAATCATCAGGAGCAAAGGGCCATGTTACCTCTGACTAATCTGAACCCACTTAGTGCAAACTCATGCTTTTGGGCACCGTGATGTTAGAGGAATAGCAGATGATATTCTCATGTGTTGATGATGAGTAATATTTTTGATGATGATGATGATGTGATTGTCCCATCCCTGAAAGTGTTCAAGGTCAGGCTGGATGGGACCCTGAGCAATCTGGTCTGGTGGAAGGTGTTCCTGCCCACAACAGGGAGTTGGAACAAGATAATCTTTAAGGTCCCTTCCAATGCAAACCATTCTGAGTCTATTTTTTCCCCCACAGGAAAGCTCTCATTGGGTCAGGAGCAAATACCGAAGAGTGAGAATGCTGGCAGTTGTGATGGACAATGATGCTGTCTTCCTTATCCCATTTGCTGTCTTCACTTCTCAAATGTTTGCTCTGGGATTATGTATTTTATAGGTAAAACAGCTGATTGTAACAATTCACCTTCATTTTTCCCATGCCCAGAAGATGCATCCTGCCTGAAAACGACCCTGTGGAAAATGCTGCACATTCATAGAACAGAAAGATGCTTTCTGCCCTGAAGAGAACTCAACACCAGAAAAGAAAGAGCAGATAGAAGAGATGGTGCGATGGTACTTGGAAAAATCACAGTGGGACTGTCCCACTCTTGATTTTAAAAGCTCAAAGACCAGAAGCAACTCAAAAAGGGGTGTATCTTGCTGTTTTGTTTTTAATCTTTTAGTTTCTAAATCAATGTAGGGATTTCCTGGTTCCTGACTTGTAATATTGAAAATTTCAGGTCTGGTACTACTGGAAGGGTTCAAATGACAGAGAAGCCACAAAGAGAGAGCATCACTGTGAAGACGGCTAAGAATTGCAAAAATAGTTATTTTTTCTAAGAACCGCACAAACAACTTTATCAGGGAAAGAGAAATGGTTGCAAAAGCCTTCTGCCTCTCTGCAGAGGAGGAAGGACACTAGAACTTCCCATCCTTTTTGATTTCTTTATACCATGTAAAGCAAATTGTGTATTTGCACAACAGAGCAGGAGACATTCTGTTGGGTTTCTATCAAGTGGCCCCTTCCTCTCATAGAAAAGGAGGCAGATTTTTTTTAAAGCTGTGGAGTGTGAGCTGGAAGTCCTATTTCTCCTTAGAGTAATCATAGAATCATAGAATGATTTGTGCTGGTCCTTAAAGACCATCTCGTTCTAACCCCTCTGCCAGGGGTAGGGACACCTTCCACTCGACCAGGTTACTTAAAGCTCCACCCAACCTGTCCTTGAACACTTCTAGATTCAATTTCTTTCCCCAATACTTCTCTGCTCACTGAGTGCATCGCAGCAGCAGCACCACAGCAGCACCACATTACTGATCCCCTGGATGAAGTCTGAGGCACACATTGAAAGGCTGATGCTTCTATGAGCCCATTAACACAGACATGTTTGCCAGGGGATGGAAATGACTTAATCCAAAAAATGCCTTAGGTTACCTAACTCAGGCCAATTTTTGCGCAAAGCCAAACCTATGGGTGGCATATTTATTTTTAGGTTTTGAGCTAAATTCTCTTCATTTTCTCCCCCAGAGCAAGAGGCGAATCAGAACCCGACTGCTCCACTTTCTGCATTTCCCTGACCCTATGGAGAGTTATCCCATATGCCCACCCATGCATGAGAAATTCAGGGTGAGCATTTTCGGAAGGTTTCACACAGCCTTTGATGTCTCCCAGCCTGGGAAATTGGTCCTCCTCCTGCTTCCCAGCTTGGAAGGTCTCACTGTGGTATCTGCAAGAGATAACGCTCCCTTTCACAGTCTGCACTCTGGGTCAGTCTGGCTGTTTGCTGTGGGACTGCAAAAGGGATATTTCCCTCCAGATACTGCAGAAGGGCCCTCTTGGAGAGTCTGGCCAGCCTGCAGAGCTGGGCAGTCCACGCCACTCCTCCCTTCTCACAGAGATTGAGTTATGCCAGGCTTTGACCTAAGTGAAACTGCTGACGGTCACAGGGATTTGACTAATCTCCTTAGGTCGCTGTGAAATTTGTGATTCCTTTTAGGGAATAGAATTTTTTTAATGATTTTCTTTTTTTCCCTTTGGGCTAACTTGCAATGTAAAAATAAACTGGAGCCCACGGTGGGAGATTAATTTCCTCCCGAACTCAGGAAGGGCAGTCAGTCAATGCAAGATCCTCCTGGCCCATCCCTGGAGGATGCTGCTCCTGGATTCATTCCTGGAGACAGCTGCTGTCCGACCTTGCCATAAGACTTCCTTCCCCAGCGCTCTCCTCCTGGCCCTGCTGTAGCCCCATGGGGTCTGAGTGCAACCCCTGGGCACAGCCCAAGACATTTCCTTCCCTCCTGGCTCTGCTCTGCCTCAGAACCCTCAACTAGTGATACTTCTGGGGGTGGGGAGCTGAAATGATAAAATCCTAATTTCTAGCCATTTTTGACCTATCTCCCAGTGAAGGGAGAGCTCCTATCTCCACAGGTATCTAACATCCAGGGGCTTGTGAGTAATTTTGTCTCAATTTTCACGGCTCAGAAAGCTGCTTTGTAGCTTCCTCCCAGGGTAATTGTGTCCTTTCTATGCAGAAACCCCCATTCCTGTGGTTTTCCCATCAGTCCTGCTTCCAGCATGCTACTGCCCTTACCAGAACATGGGAGGGTTTGCCTTATACCCATGATACATCTCCAACTTGATCAGCATTACCCCACCTTTCCTGGCTCTCTGATCCTTCCTGACCAAAATTACATTTAAGGGCAGTTTCAATATAAATTCCTCAAATGCCCTGAGAAAAGTTGCAGTTTGGCATTGTGCTCTTCTACCCAAAACCCTGCAGAAACCCTAGACCCTTGTGGAGGTTTGTACACGGATGACAAAGAAACCTCCACAAACCCCTCAATGCATATGGTTGCTTCACAATGCTTGTATTAGTCAAATAATTAAGAACTGTTTGCTGACACAAATGTCAGAGCCTGGCTCATTTTTTTGCTGTGCTCCAGGGGTTCCTGTTTCTGGACATTCCCATGAATTAAACTGAGTGAGCTGGCAGGGAAGAAGCAGTCTCTGAACGTTGGCATGAAAAGCCCCACCACAAATTCAGCTGTCATTGTCCTTCTGCTTTGAAAGTTTTAAGCCCTTCAATTAGGGAGAAATGACAATACCCAGAGTGGAATTCCTTTGCTCTTTTTTTGGCATGTAGAGTTGGGATGTCTGGCTTTGGGTGAACTAGTCACCACTGGCTCCCTTCATTGCCAATGCAGAGAAATAGGAAGAACCAGAGCGTGATTCAATCTACAATAGTGTCTGAGAGAGGTCAAATGAATCACAGACTGTAAAAGAAGCTGAATCTGCATGGCCAGACATAATATTCTACATTTTAGAGGTCTAAATTTAAGTGTAATGAATTCCACTCCTGTGACTCAGGTGGTGGATCGTGCTGCAATGACAAACTGACCATCCTGAGTAATGCAGCTGTGATTTCATGACTTACCTTCACCTCTGCCTCATTTCCTTGCCTATATAAACATGCAGCACTGTCCTGTTGATTCATTTCTTGACCCTCAGTGGCAGGACCGTGCAGGTAGCATCTGGCTGGGCACAGAGCATGTGCTTGTCTTCTGGGGATGCAACCGTGTGGCCTTACCTTGTGCTTCCAGGTGGCTTCATTTTCCCTTCTCAAAGACAAGACATCTTTGAATTAATAAAGGTTCTGAAGCATAAAGTCACAGGAGAAGTCTGAAGAGCTCAAGACTGCAATGCTAAGAGGTCAAGAACAGGCTGAGGGCTCATGGTGGCTGGTGAAGCTGGGGGGAGGGCCTGGGATAAGGGCAAGGAGGGGAATGTGGTAGGGGTGAACATGTGAATGTGAGTAATTAAAAAGCACAGGATGATATGAGAAAATGCTGGACTCATGAAAAGTGGGGCTGAAGGGTGGTCTTGGGGCCACCATGTAATCTACCCCAACATCGGGAGGTTCCTAAAACCAATAAATGAAAGAGGTGATTTTGCTGGAGACTTTGCTGCTTGCTTCCTGATCCTTGGATCTGTGTTCAATGGTTCACATGGTTTATTGTGCAATGAGCAGGGTTGCCTCCCCATGAGCTGCAGTAATGGGGATTTTATTCTCACAGTGCATTACTAGAAGCTCTTTTAACGTTTTCCCTAGAATTCCCTGGCTAGGTTATCCCTAGAAATCACCAGCTGGGAAGCAGGATTAACAAGCAGTTGTGTCCTCCTTCTCTGAACCTCAAGGGCATGTCATTGACGCCACTCTCCTCCAGGGCCCTGGTTCCCAGTGGGAATCTGTTTCTTGTTCCCTGTGATATGTGGCAATCCTCTGCATTTGAAATAGATGTGCCAGACTGTGACAGGGAAAAGTGCCTTGGGCAGGGCAGATTGGAGAGAGCTGGCAGGGACCAGAGTCACAGGGTGTCTCTTGAGAGGCATTTCTGCCTCTCTTGCTTCTTCTCACAGGGAGAGGAGGACACAGCTCAGGGCTGTGCTTCTCTCTCTGAGCCAAGGAGGTGGAGAAACTGTGCTTGTGCCTCTGGGGATGTGTTCAGAGCAGGAACATGATGCAGACAAGAGGACAGCAGAAACTGTCCAGGTGCTGGTACCAGGTAGCACTGTGCAGGAGGTGAAGGTGGTTTTGCAACCAGTATTAATGGGTTGAAATTCAGATGCAACCTGCTCAGTGAGCAGCCTCTGGCAGGATGGAGGGCACACTTTCCCATAGCCCAGATTGCTTAAAGCCCCGTCCAGGCTGGCCTTGAACACTTCCAGGGGTGGGGCATCCACAACTTCTCTGGGCCAGGGCCTCACCACCCCTACTGTAAAGAATTATTTCCAAATATCTAAACCTAATCTCTTTCAAATTAAAGCCACTTAAATGGATTCTCTCATCACTGAGTCCTCTCCTGGCTCATGCCAGTGCTGTCTGCAGGTCCTTGAGACTCACTCACCTGAAACTTCTTTGCCCGTGGTCTGGGTCAGTCCTGCCTAGAAGTTGTAGTTCAGTTGTAAGTTCAGTTGTTTGCCCCAAGTGCTCAGAGACAGGGCCAGCTGGGCTAGGAGGATGCTCCATCATCTCCTGTTTTGAGGTCCCTAAAAAAACCAGAAGGTTTACTTCTTCCACAAAGCCTCAGAGACCTTGAATACTTTTATTCATGTGAGCTATTAGTACAGTGATAATTAAATAATGATGAATGCTCCAGAGGGATGTGCTCAGTAGGTATATGACCTGGCTGCTAGAAATTGTCCCTTCCTTTTTCTCCTAATGCTGGTGTAGCTCCAATCAGCCTTTGGACTGCTGAATAGATCCACATAATCCCAAAGAGATTTCCATGCCAGTCTGGTGGAGACTTATGGGAAAGAGCAATGCCTTAAATTGCAAGCTGCTTGGGCTGGGAAAAACTCCTTCCCATTTCCTCATTCTTTGTATCTTTGAGTTACTGATTGTTTGGTGTAAACACATGTTGGGTGGTGCATTAGGCTGTGGTGAAGCTGGAATTTCATCCTGAAATATGTATGTGGTGATAGGATCATTATTCATCCCTACATGCTGTACCTGCTCCTGTGGGCACAACTCGTTTTGTCAGTGGATGCTGAAGGCATGGAGTAGAGAAGAAGTTTGGATCCTGGAGGAATTGGTCAGCCTCCCATGAAGTGGTTTGTGGTACTCCACACCTGAAATGGACTCTGTTTTCAGGGTGCTGAGATGATGAGTGCATGAAGAAGTCAAACCCTTTTACCACAGAAGGACAAAGGTTTCGAGGTTTGGGCTCTGTGTCCAAGTGCTCTGCTGTGGGCTGGGTGATGTGTCTTTAAAAGGCACCAAGATCCTGGTCCAAATGTTCTTGTCTCACAGCAGTAAAATTTGAGTCATTCCTGGGATTGCTTTGCTGCCTCTGGGAGAGAAGGCTCTGACCCACAGATAACCACCTCCACCTGAAAGTGGATATCCATGCAGAGGAGTTCAGCTGGCAGGAGAACTCCTGTGATGGAGGCAGTGAGTTGCATGTAGGGATTTGGAACCATTCATCCCATGCTCCCATCTGTTTGTGTCTCCCCTCAGTTCCCACGCCTCTGCACTTCCTTGTTTAGCCCAGGCCCGGAAGCAAAACTGCTGAAATGCAAGGAGGAAAGTTATTCTCATGGTGTTTCCAGTCCAAACAGAACCAGGAGGGAGAGAGGAAATCTCATGAGAAAGCTTGACAGATTTCCAGCCCGGTCTCACTCAGGGCCGTGGAGCTTCTGGTGTTTCATCTGAGCCTCTGGGTCTGGAGCTCTCACCACATTTCCATGTGCCTGAAAGTCCCGCAGCACCAGAGCGGGATGACAGCAGTGCTGGTGTCCAGGGCCTTCCTGCAATCCCATGGATCTCAGCTTTCCTCTGATCCAGCCCACATTCAGTCAGGAGCGGTGTGTTTGCTGCTTGTTCCCACCATGGATGAGGATGGTGAGGCTGTGGGTGACTTCTGCAAGTGGGAGATTTTTCTGCTGGAGATGAAGCTCCTGCTTTCTTCACACTCAGGGAGGATATCCAGGAGAGAACCAGAGACTTCAGTCTGGAAAGCAAGCCCAATGCTCTGCAATGGCATCAGACTTCTGGATAACTTATCTCCTCAGATATCTCCACATTTCCCCATGTGAGATGTGCAGTCCATCAGGGAAAGAGGTGGGATGGGAGGAGCATCTCTTTTGAAAGCAGAGTCCTAGAAATTGGCACCAATGCTGTCTCCTGACAGTGTGGGAGTGGAGCATATCAAGGAATAAGAAGGATGTTGCATCCAGGCACTGTCAAACATCATGCTAGGATGTAGGAAGAGCAAGAAGCAGCTGTTTGTCCCTGGATGGTGCCTGCTGATGCCAGGATGCTCAGCTCTGGGCATTGCTGTTTTACCCAGTGCCACCCTAATCCCTGTTCTTGCTCACATCCTTTGGATGCCTGGTCTTGTTTGCCTTGATTCCCTTCCTAGCAGTGGTCTGTGCTGGCTAATTGCAGACTGTGCTAAACCAAAAAGTGTTTCCTGTGCATTTGGCTTTAAATTTATCACCCCTTGCTGAATGATGGTGGCAATTAGGAGTTTGCTGCATCCCCAGCTTTTGTTCTGCAGCGCAGCCAATGCAGCAGCAATTAATCCCCCAGCAAACACAGCAGAGGTGAATTCAGCAGTGCTGGGGACTGAGATAATCTTGGGATAATTTATAATTGTAAAGCCATGCTCAGAGCAGGAGAGACCTCTGGGACTTGCTTTGCTTTTTGTTTCAGAGGGAAGGCTGACTGTCTGTTGGGCTGACTGACTGACAGACAGCTGGTGTTAGCTGGTTTATTCGTCCTGTTTGCATTGGACCACTTCCATCTTCTGGCAAGGAGGGACTGGCTTTGGGATGAATTTTATCTCACATAGGAGATATGAGCAGTCTGAAGATAGTCTCAGCTGAGCAGGGAGAGAAATGCAAGCTCTGATTCCTCCCTGTTGTATCTGTGAGCAACTTGCCCCAAAATAGTAGAGAATTCCTATCCCCACTAACAGGGATTCATGCTCACTACCTTGAGGATCCCTAAAGATCCCCAGGAGTGATGTCCTGCCATTTCTTTGGTTGTATAAAGACCTCAGGGAGTGGCTTTTAATAGAGGTGCTTCAGTTAAGTGTGTTTTAAAGTCCCCTGAGGCCACCTTAGCACAGGTCTCAGTCGCATCATCAGGTATGAACAAGCTCCCACAAAAAAACCCTGTGGGATGCTGCTGCAGAGAATCAATTCTTCATTGCATTTGGATTTTCTCCTTGCTTGTCAGCCCAGCCTTGGTGGGAATGTTTTCCCTCCCAGAAGGACAGGGGTATGGGCTTGGCTGGGAAGCGCCGAAGAAATCTTGGGTTCTCATTTCTCCAGCGACGTGAACACAAGTTGTTTCAATGTGTGAATCCATTTCACAGGTAGTCCTTGGAATAGATAAGCATCACCAACATTTTTTTAACCCATGGATGGAGACATTTAGTCTCCACAGTGTTATGAGCCAGAGCCAAAAATCTTCAGACCTGTGGTAAAGCTGGTGATGTGTTACTTGAGTGCTTAAAGTATTATTTTAGGGTCTGATGGACTAAGATTACGAATGGCACCCCAACACTCACTGAAGGCACTGGGAATGTTTAGCAGATATGTTTTGGAGAGGCTTTTTTCCCCTTAGTGACCTGTAACAAGGCTGTTTCATGCTGAGGATCAGGGACAATGAGACAGAGCAAGACTGCCTGTACAGTAAAATGGGAGAGTCAACAGGGTAGGAAACACACTCTTACAAAAAACCAAGTGAAGGACAGGTAATCACATGACCATTTTACAAATGCATGACAGGTAACCAAGGAAATGAGTATCAGCCATTAGGGATTGGTCAAGAGGAAACTTTTGGATCAGTTAAATTCTCCTTGCGGGAGCTGTTCTGGAACGGAGAGATACAGTAGCTGCCTTGGCTTCAGCAGGGGTTTCATCAGTGATCTAAAACAGCTAAAGCACCACTCAGATGCTTGTTGACAGGACTTCTGAGAGGGAGAGTGATGGTGAACATGGGTCTGCACGGTGGATGGATGAATCCAGAGGAGGATTATTTGATCTGCAGGACATGCAGAGTCGGGAAGGACTGAGAAAGGCACTGGAGGTTGAGATTAGGAGGCAGAGTGGCCTCAGTTTGTGGAGTAACGGCCTTTCAAAAGTAGGGTGAGATTCATTTGGGAGGTGCGTGGGATGGAATAGGGCAGGAATATTCACCTGCAGAAAGATAGAATGGGGAGCAACCGGTTTGGGCAATGGGTTACAGGCAATGTGAGTCAGGAAATCCACCCTCTGGAGAGAGTAAAGAGCATAATGGGAGGTGTAAACAAGCATATCACCTACTAGTAAACTCAGAATTTACTACTTAGAACTGGGGCAAGGTATTTCTGGATCTAAGTCTAGAATGGAGTGATAGAAAGATCTCAGAAATCTCCCTCAGGAGGAAAGGTTTAAAGAGCTGGGGTTTTTAGCTGAAGAGGAGAAGCACAATCTCCCTGGGTCATCATGATGGTTTTTGTGATGTAAAAAGAAATGAAACCAAAAAGAAATGTCAATACAGTTTGTTGGATTTCTATTAAGAATGTATTCTGAATTCTCCTGAGTTTAAATATAGCTCAGCTAATAGAAAAGGACATTCTTCTGGGAACTGGGATCACATACACTTAATTAATGATAATGAACGCTGCGCAAAGATTTTGACTGCAAGGTATTCCAGCAATACTTAATTCAGTCTGGACATCTGTAATTTGATAAAGTGGTTGCCAAACAGGGGTGGAGGGAAGGAGGTATAATTATATAGACTACAATAACTTCTCTTCCTGACTATGTTCAATATGATATTCACTGTCAGCTGAAACCTCTTGGAAACTTTGCTCTTTTCTTTTATTAGAACTGTCTCTTTAGTGGCTATTAAACAAGAACTATATAATTCATTTTGAAATAGCATGTTCAGTAAATGAAGTTTTATTTTTCTTTAGGTCTGAAATTCAGTCTGTTATGAATTAATTTGCAGTTCTGACTGGCTTGAGCAATATGAGGCAATGTTTTGATAGGGAGGTTGTTTTTCTGCCTGTCTGTACCCCTTCAGATGTTAACAGATAACTCAGGGTGTGGAGTGTCTGTCCCCATCAAACAAATGAAATGATAGGACAGGGAGCAGCTGTGGTGAGTACTTTGAATGGTGGGTAGTGCTTCTCTGTAGATACCTATCATAGAAACCCAGAATGGTTTGGGTCAGAAGGTTCCTTAAAAATCATCTCATTCCAACCCCCTCCCATAGGTAGGGACACATTCCACTAAACCAGGTTGCTCAAAGCCCCATCCAGTCTGGCCTTGAACACTTCCAGGGATGGGGCAGGCACAGTTTCTCTGAGCAAACCTGTTCTAGGGCTTCACCACCCTCACAATAAAGAATTTCTTCCTAATATCTAATCTAACATACCTTCCTTCAGGTTAAAACCATTAAGCTATTATGAGTGCAAGGTCTTCACCAAGGATGCAGCCAAAGCCACTGGGGTGTGAGATAAAGAAATATCATTGACTGCTGTAAGGCTGTTGTCCCTAATGAAATGAAAAGGAATGTGAAGTGTACTGAATTGTGGAACTGCTGCCCAGGTGGTGTCAGCAGAGGAGACCCCCATGGTGCCCAGCCTTAAGAGCTCTTTGCCCTTCTAGGATGTGTTTGTAGGGGTGTCTAACACCTTCTGATCAAGGAAGAGCATCTTCAGGTTGTTGCCCAAACCTTTGATAGCCTCACTGGACATGTGGCATGTTGGGGCTGGGGGTGGTGGGAAAGGCAGCAGATTCATAAAATCATAGAATCATAGAATGGTTTGGGTTGGAAGGGACCATTAAAGATCATGTAGTTCAAACTCCCATGCCATGGGAAGGGACACCTTCCACTAGATTCCTTGGATGCTTGGACTCCTTTGCTGCCAGCCCCTCAGGGAGAACCCGGGGGAACTGCACAAGATGGTATCCCTTGGGTAGGTAAACAGGATGCAAGAGATTAACGGTGTTTAGAAATCATAAAAAATTATTTTAATACAACCGAGTGTCAGCTTTCTGCACGGTGAGCTATTGGATCACATATATAGTCTGTTCTCAATTGCCACAGCCAGAAGCACTCTGTGGTGTGCTTAACACTAGATATGTGCAGAAAAATTACCTATCTTCCAGGTGCTTTTCTCTCCCTTTGCTGGTGGACTTCACTTGCTGAGCTGCTCTGAGATAAAACAACAAAGGGAGAACACTCCAGGCTCTCCTGCATCCCACATGGCCAGGCACAACAGCGCTGCTGTGCTCTGGCTTTTGTTTGCCAGTGGCAGTGGAGAGGAGCTGACAGAGCCTTGGCCACATCTGCCTCCTCCTCCTCCTCCCATTCTTCATCTCCAGGAGCTGAGACTTCCTGTGGTTTGGCAGGAGTTCTGTAAACATGTTCCCCAACGTGCCTCCCCCTGCCTGCCACCTCCTCACGCCCTTGCAAGAGAGGAAACACCGCAGCTGGAATGTGGAAGGGGATTTCCATGGCTTTAATGAGGTTGGCCTCCTTCTCCAATCCATGGGATTCCTCCTGCCAGCCCTGGTCAGGCCTCAGGGAGATCCTGCCCCACTTGGTGTAGGGCTGGGACAGTGCCCAAGTGGCACCAGGGGTGGTTTCCAGCGTGGGGTAGCTCAGCTGGCTTCATCCCAGCTTTCCAGCCTTGTGGCCACACTCCCAGGGTTTTGGTTCCCCTCTAGCAAGGGAAGGGGAGCACAAAGCAGTGCCTGGAGGAGAGGGCGTGTGAAGGAGACCTTGAGCCCGGCGAACAGGTTGGGGGTGCAGAGCACCCTGGCTGCCTTAAGTCATGGGGTGATCCCTGTACCTCTGTGCCATCTCTGGCTCCACTCTCCTCTGGGGACCCCTTTCCTGGCCATGGACATGTGTGTGGCACAGAACATCTAAATTCCACACAGCTGTACTCTTTTTTTGGTGAATTAGAGATGCATCCCAGTGGGGACTTGTCTCCAAATCCTGCAGCCCCGCCAAGGCTGCCCAGACATGGGCAGTGCTGGCTGGCACGGGCCTGGGGCCTCACAGAGTTAAACATCTGCATCTTGGACCTGATGAACTCATCTCCTGAGTTCTGGGTCTGCTGGGTTATAGCCAAAGACCCACGCCTGTTCTGCAAGGCCGTGGGGGTGTGGATACTGCTGCTATCCACCTCTTCCAGTCTGAGTTATCAGGTCCAGGTTGTGGGCATTCCTCCTGGCACTCCTGTCACTCCAGGTGCCTTCCCGGGGTAATATCCTGAGATCGCCCCAGCTTAAATCACCAGTCCAGGCTGAGGGGAAGAATGGGCTGTTACTTTCCCATGTAGGGACCAGGAGAGGGGGACAGGCAGTAAATGCAGTGCATGGGTGACATCTAATGTCTTATTGGGGTAACACAGGCTGGGTTTTCCAAATATTCCTATTAATTGTAGGGGTTTTGGAGTGAACAGGATGATCAGGCCCATGTGGCTCTAAAGGGGCACCTTCTTTCCCAGGGGTTTTTAAGTTTGAACCCTCCCAACTTCAAAACATTTTGGGAAGTTGAAAAGGGACTTCAAAATGTTCGTCTAAAATGACTTTCTACTTGAGAAGCTGAGGTTGTACTCTGAAAAAAAACATTTTTAAAGTCTTGTAAGGGAAGTTCCAAGGTTGAACATATTTCACTTGATTAGATCCACTTTTCAGACCCTAAGATTTGACTTTTTTGCCTTGCTTTGTGAAAGTATGCATATGAATGCATATATACATATATAAATATTTAACTTGAGAAACTGTTGCCAGAGAGGAAAGAACTGTGAAAGAGGATCCTTCACACTGTCTTTTCCTGCGGGAATAGCTCTTTGTCTTTACTGCTACCACCTTGGAATAGGTCCAGGCCAAGGACTATTCCCATCTCCCTGCTTCATTAGGTCTTCACGGATAGACAGCAATCAGCAAGTCTATTTCCCTTCAACTGTCTAATTGGGAAGTGCAGTTAAATTTGAGCTCAGGTTCCCAGCCTGCACTTGGCCTGAACATGGCTACTTCTCTTTCAAACCTGAAGAAAGCCCTTTGTCAGTCTGCAGGCTCTGGTGGTGTCGTGGCCACGAGGGATGCTCACCCCTGCAGCATCCTTTGGGAAAGGCCCTGCAGGGGCTTGATCTCTGCAGATTGCACACAACAGCATGTTCTGGACCCCACTGTAATTTAACAGAATCATAGAATAGTTTGGGTTGGAAGGGACCTTAAAGATAATTTAGTTACAACCCCCCTGCCACAGGATCAACAGTTTCTAGTCAATATTGACCCAGCAGCCTCTCCTGATGTGAAAGCTGAGGATGATAGAGAAGCTGTTGCTCCCTCTAGCAGAGAAATGTTTATTTGGGCACATCATAGCTTGGATCCTCTATTTTGTAAAAGCTCCGTGTTCATGAAAGGCCTGTCTGCACCAGAAGTTCCTGTTCCACAGATGAATTTGGTAGTGTCCCTATCTCTGATTCTTCCATAAACCACTCCCAGTTTTTGGCCAGATTTTTGGCCAGAAGGTACAGGGAATGCCTTGACCCTTTCTCCTTAGGTTAAGTTCTTCTCTTTCCCTCCTTTGAAAATCAGGTGGTTTTCCCCATCCTTCCTGCATCAGCCTGGCCCCATTCCCAGTTTCCTTTGCCAAGGGCACAGCTCCAGGGGCTGCAGCAGAGCCACCACTAGGCTGGTGTGACCACACTGGATTTGCAGGGCAAACCAAAGGTGAATGGGGATGTACAGGCACTTTATCAGCCTGGAATAATGGAAACAACTTTTCTTTCCCTTTTCCTCAGCATGCCACGTTCTGAGGGAGCCTGGAGCCTTTGCTTTCCTGCAGGCTGTTGGAGAGCTAAATTAATTTGTTAATGTTTATATTCTCAGAACCTGCTGCAGTGCCTTGAGGAGTCACTTACAGCCCCATCAGTGGCTCATTGATGCCGTGGCTCATCGAGTCCAGGAAAACAAGCACCATTAGGACCAAAGCAAACCCCAACTGCTCCTCTCCTGCATAATGATAGTGATTAGTGCTGGCTGCCACTTTGCAAGCATTAGTTAATTACTCCTCAGAGCTTCCTCTGGGAGGAGAGTTGCTATTTTCAGTGTGTTTTACATCGAGAGAAACTGAGGCAGCAGGCTGAAGGTTGTTGAAGGAAGGAGGGAGAAGGGGACAGAGGCCAGCACTGTGACTGCAAACCTGAACATGCCCGAAGCTGCTCCCTTTGCCCCCAAGTCTGCTGAGGCACATTCGACTTGCACAATCCAATCACATAATTCCTAATGCCAGCAGGTTTGTTTGGATTGGAAAAAGCATTTTTTAATTTCGAAATGGGGCATTTGCCTTAACCCACCAAACAAAACTTTGTTGTTTTTTTTTTTTTTTTTTTTTGCCTCCAAACTGCCCATTTTTGGAAAATAAAAATCAAGGGTATTTTTGGCTTTCCCATTGCTGCTCTCTTATTCCGCCTTTTCAAGGCAAAACTGAATAAATTGAGAGAAGGACACAACTAAAAATGCCCAAATGCACATACACAAAAAGTGCTCTATAAATGTTTCATGTGCAGAAGGTCATTGGGATGCAAGCCCCTGTTCTTCCAAAGCACAGAGACTGAAATCAGCTATAAAGTTACTTAATTCTTCCTGGCTGGGTTTTACAGCTCCAATATTTTGAAAGACAAGTCTGTTTTTTTTTTTTCAAGCCAATCATTTATTGCTTCTTATCTGGGTTGATTCATTCAGTTTTTACTGCCCCATAAAGTCCCTTAGATGCTGGAGAGGAAAGATGTCTGGTAAATTTGTCTAGGTAGATGCAGGGAATAGAAATATTCCTGCTTTGTGAAGATGCCAAGCACAATGATGTTGTGTAATTTTACTGATAGTTTTGCAATATATGCAACTTCTAGGACCCTCTAACCCATTATATTCTCAGGCTTCATGATCAAAAGTAAATTCTAGCTGAGAAATACAAGCTGGAAATACAGGAGAAAGCCAAGGGTAAAACACCAAGGTTGTTGCTGCTGCTGTTTTTGTTATTATTATTCATAAATGTCAAATTCCCCTGTGGTTTTCAAGTGGAGCATGTGGGTTTTAAGGCCTGACTCGGGATTTTCCAGTGTCTGGGGCTGACTGGAATGCCAGTCACCACAGTGGGAGCAGTTGGCACAACCAAGCACAGGTTTTAGCTTCCATCAGTTCATTTCTTTCTTGGTCCATAGGTTGATAAATATGACATTGCTGATCATTAATAAAACATGTGAATCCTAGGGTTCATATAAATCTGAACATTTTTAACTGACATGGGTTTCTTTATGAACAGGCAGCCTTAAATAGGGCTGCTACTTATTTCTAAAAGTATGAAAGAGATTTTCTGTAAAATTAGTTTTTCAGTTAATTAGCAGCCTATGGGATTTTGCTGAAATTCTTTTATGTGCTACGCCCCCATCTGGCAAATATACTTGAGATTCAGTGTAAATATCTGTCTGTCTACTCTCTCTTTTCTGTGGTCTTCATGTCTCTGGTGCACAAATGTTTGCCAAGATCCTGGAATCAAACATCTGTCTTCCTGAGAAAAAACAAGGCTGAGCAGGGAGATGGTTGTTTCATTTTCCTTATAAATGACCCATCTCTTTTCAGACCTGAACATCTTCATGCCCCAAAATCATGACCTTAATCCTGAATCCTCTGAGTTTACATCATGAGGAGTTTGGAGGGTGTTGTTTGTGCTGGTAAAACCCAGGGAAGACAAGGAAGGTGCAGAGCCATCTCACTGGAGAGCAGGCATGCCTCCAGCTCCTCAAGAGATGGTGCTTCTCCAGCCTTGAAAACATCCTGTCTGTTTTGCTCCTTCCCTCACCCAATCAAGCTCCTTGCTGGAGCTGAGGTAATTTTCCCAGTTTGTCCCAAGAGCTTTGGTATCTGCCTGTCCAGGGCTTGGCTGGGAAGAGGCCACAGCTCATGGCTGTGATGTGACAGCTCCTGTCTGCCTTCATCCTCAGTGTACCTCTGGAGTGCCAGCACTCCTCCCTGGACACTCCTCCCTCTGTGCCTTCCCAGATTTCCAAGACCTTTGCTCCTTGCTGATGCCACCTTTTATAAGCATGGTCCTGATGGGGACAGTCACCTGCTGAGCAGTTGAGTTCAGACCAGGAGGGTTGGAAGCAGCTGCTGCTGAGATGCTCTGCAGTGGATGAACCTGGGAAGACCTGTTGTCTGAATATTTTCCTTTTCCCAGGGCTGAGCTGCAGGGCAGATGGGGGAAAAGAAATCACTTTTCTGCCTTAAATGGTTTCTTTCTTGTGCATGCACAGAGGTTGCAAATTTCCAAGCTGTTGTCTATGCAGACAAGTGTATTTACATGGGCAGTTAGTGATAGGACAGGGGGAAATGGTTTTGAACTGGAAAAGGAGAGATTTAGATTAGATGTTAGGAAGAAGTTCTTTCTTGTGAGGGTAATTAGACCCTGGCACAGGTTGCCCAGAGAAGCTGGGGATGTCCCATCTCTGGAAGCATCCAAGGGCAGGCTGGATGGGGCTTGGAGCAACCTGGGATAGTGGAAGGTGTCCCTGTCCTTGTCAAGGGGCTGGAACTAGATGATCTTTGAAGGTCTCTTCCCACCCAAACCATTCTGTGATTCTATGACTTTCAAGAAATAATTTAGCCATTTGAGTGCTGCTGTTCAGACACCTGCACTGGGATGTCTTTATCCCTGCCCTCTCCACTAGAAAGCCCCCAGACTAGACTGGAGTTCCCAAGGACAAATTATGGTGCAGTGAAATTAATTTATCTCAGAAAATCTCCCCTAGAAACTGTTTTAATGTTGCAGAAGATACTTGCAGCTCCATAAGGGAGAAGATCTGGGACTAAACTCCTCACTGAGAAGAGGGTTTGGTTTGGCCTCTCAGCCAAGGGATGGCAGCTGGTTCTGACCCCTCTCCAATGCACAAAGGTCTCATTAAGGGACCTGTGCTGGAGGGAGGAATGAATTGGCATAATGCAATTATCAGCTTATCAGGTTCTTTTAAACTCATTTCCTTCCAGCCCATAAGCAGAGAGAGGCTAAAACACTATTTGAAGTTATTTTGCAAAGTTATCCTGAAATTCAGTATTGTTTATTTTTCTCCAGAGACAGCAACTCGGTCTAGTGGAAGGTGTCCCTGCCCATGACAGGGGGATTGGAATGAGATGACCTTTAAGGTCCCTTCCAACACAAAACTCTCTGATTCTGTAAATAATAACTATAGTAATGGCTTTTCTTACTGCAAAAGAAGCCTGCCTCTCTCTCTGTTCAGATGAAATGGCTTTTATTGCTTTTATTTATCTTTTACACATACATTTGGGTGTAGAGATAATCCTCAGACACAATCTGTCCAATTCTTCCTTGAATATTTCTTAATTTTTATCAATAGGTTTCTCACAAGCTGCTGAATGTAAATCAGAATTCCCTGGGTCTTTTTTTTTTTTTTTTGTTATCTCCAAGAAATAAGAACCAGTTCCTTGATGTGAAAATCCAGGTATCTTTTTAGAGATAAGGACAACTCTCAAAGAAACATTTTCCTTATTTATTTTAGGTGGAAAATAAGACTAACAGAAGACAAAAGAAGAAAAATCTGATGGCATAGGACAGGACAGACAGGGTTTGGGCTATAAAATGAGTATGCCAGTACTTAATTTTAAGTATTATTTATGGATTGCCCTAGTGAATCTGCAAGGTGCTTTTTTTGTCTCCATGACCTTATTTCAGAGGTGTAGAAGGGGTATTCGGGTTATTGCTCAAGAACTGTGCATCGGGCAAGCCGAGGCTGTGTTCACACGTAGGTGAAGCCACAGCCTGGGGTTGGTCCTGGAGCAGGTTCAGGGACTCAGCAATTCCAGCTGATGTGTTTTTGAAGAGGGCCAGGCTTTCGCAGGCAGGCCCTGGCTCCGTGCCCAGGATTGGGCTGGGTGGACGTCAGCAGTTTTGGTTCAGGGAGGAAGGTCGTGTGAAACTGCTCTGCCCACCCTCGCTGCCGTCTGAGGCCGAGCCCAAGGACCTGAAGCCAAGGGCAGAGCCTCACCCGCGCCATGCCCGGGATTCACATCCTCCCCTGGGAGCCTGCTCCGTGCAGGGAGAGCAGCTGATGCCAGGGGGGTGTGAGCTCTTACCCCACAGAGCATGGGCAGACCTGTTTTAGGGGACATCCTTTGCTGGGCACTTCTTAGGGTGGTCCTGCCCAGCCTTTGCCTTCCCCAGGAAGACCTTTCCCCCTCCAGTTTCACAGCACTGGGTGGGTGAGTGAGTGCCTGCTGGTTTGATTTCCATTTTCACCTGTTTTCCACTAGGTTTCACTGCTGACCCTGCAGCCATGGCCTCCTTTTGCTCTTTTGGCAGGTGTTGGTGGTCATCACTCAGAGTATTTAAGGGATGGAGAAAAGCACAGCAGCTGTAGGATGGATTTGGTGAGTAGCATATAGGGGATGCTTGCTGAAGTTTTTCCTGTGCTTGTGAGACTTGTTGGATGTATTCAAGAGAAGAGATGTGGGAAGTGCATAGCCATCTATCATCCCTGGGTGAGTTCTGGTTACCCAGCAGTGCAGGGCCCTTCCTTAGAGATGAAGGTGGAAAGCTGAAAAAATATTGTCTCTTTGCCCCATTATAGCTATTCTTCTGTTTGATTAACTTATTGCCCCCAGTTTATTTCCCAGTAAGAGAGGGAGTGCTCCATTTTTCCTCTTTTAATTAGCCAAATTAAATTTATTTGCCAAATAAGCCTTTGCAATGAAAGCAGAAACTACCTTTGATACAGATTTCCAGACCCAAAAGCTGATCTGTGATCCAATGAAAAATTTCAAATGTTTAGTCAATGTGATTATTGTTTTGATCCTGTAAGAAAAGTTGTTTGGCATCTCTTGTTTGGAGATAGAGTGGGAGAAGCCCAGATCAAACCCCCAAAGTGTGAAGTTGATCTAGCTCTATAATTCAGGCATCTCCATCCCTTCCCAGGCTGTTTTCCTGCTCTTGCAGTCAACAGAGCTTGGGCAAATCTCAACATCAGGCTGGCAGGATGGAGATACCAAACTTTGGGAGCAGGGCCTCAGGTCTTGGAGATCTGGGCTGTCTTCCCAGCGTGGAGCAGTGGGGAGTCAGCTCGGGGGAGGGCTGGTGGGTGATCCCACCCCACTGCTTGGCATCAGGAATTTCTCTTTCCCCTCTTCTCTCTGGTCCCCACCTCCTCCATAACAAAAATTTCCATATTCCAGCAGAGTCATGTGGATGAGTGCTAGATTTGTGGGGTCATCTCTGAAGACTGCACTTTTATAGATGGATTTTTTGGCTCACATCTCTGGGCTCTGTCCCCTCCTTGAGCTTTTTGATGAAAGATTCTTAACTGCTTTTCTTCTTTTCATTGGAAGTGTAGTTTATACCATGAGTGTCTGGGCCATGAGAGATGCACAGGCAGGCATCTGCTGGCCACAAACCCCTGAGCTCCAGGTCCTGCTGCTCTGAGCTCCCAGCAGTCCCTTTCCTTGCCACTGTTTCCCTCTGTATATAATAGAGATTATTTTTTTCTTCCTGGTAATTTTTTACCTGTCATTAAAGTGGATTTTGGCATCACTCCAGCCATGGAACTGATAATTTTTCACTTATAAGACAAAATGATTTCCAGAGGGAGGGGTTAATTCATGTGCCAGTACACTGGAAAAACTCCTTCCTGCCAGGAACTGTTTTTTCCCAGGACAGAGAAATTTGACAATACCAGACCTTTGATTTCAAGTTGTTTTTTTGTTTTTTTTCATGTCCATCATCCAGCATTCCCTCAAGTTCACCTTAACCTCCAGTGTCACCTGGCAATGACCTGGTTTTCGTGCCGGCGATGCCCATTTGATGCCGACTGTGCAAATCATGTGTTCTTCTTTTCTGAGATAAAAAAGAAATATGGTTTTTACATTCTGACTTCTTCCCCACGGTGCAGGGAGGCCATGCTGGGTGTCCTGAACTGCTCTGTGAAGCAAGGAAGTAAGAGCAATTACTTCAGCCATATGCTGGAGACCTGATCACCCTTCTGAATCCCAGAGGTAGTTCCCAAACCCTTCCCCTTGAGGATCCTGACTCTCTATCACTTGCTCTGCAGTTATTTCTGTTATATCAGAGCCCTGAATGCTGCCCAGGATCAGAAGAATGGTGGTTTAGTCATATTTTTTGCTGGTGAAAATACAGTAGAGGATTTGGTTTTATTTTTAAATGAAGGTACACAGGTTCTTTGGGTAGTGATTCTGATGAAATGCTGGAGGCAAGGTTGAAGAGGAAATGGGATATTGACTGAGAAACCAGCTTATTGCCATTTCTTCCTGTGCTTTTGGAAATAATATCTTCTGTTTGCACTGTAAGAACCAAATCAGCCTCATCCTCTGTGCTCCTCAAAACCTTCCCCAAAGTATCTTTCCACAGTTCTGTAACAATGTGTGTGCAGTGTTTAATTTAGGCTTTTAAATATTTTTTCAGCCTACTTATCCCAAACTGTACATGAGATCACAGTACAGAAGTTAAAACCACTTTTTAGTTCTGCTTACTTCTTCATGCACCTTAGGTTTTATTCATCCTTCAGAGAGGCTCTGCTTTTCCAGACACAGGAATTCCCTGTTACAGGAATGGCCCAAGTCCCTGTGTCCTTGTCCTCTTTGTAGGAGTGAGCAGAATTATGTTTAATAGTTCTCTTAACATTCAGGAATTTTACGAATGTGTTTTGGGCAGCTGTCACAGGCACAGGGAGGTGGGGCCAGACAGGAGCTAAGTCAGGTAAAAACAGAGCACTGATGGTAGCAAATAGGAAGGAAATGACCATGAGGAGGTGAGTCAGGCTGGGAAATGATATTTTAAATGCTCTTGAAACCTTTGTACCACACCTCTTCCTTCTCACTGCAGGGCAGGGTATAGATGTAAAAGGACACTTTCAAAACTTGTATTTGGCACTCAAATTGCTTTAGTGTGGAAAACAGAGAATCCATGGATGAAGGTTCCACCTCACTAAGGAGAGGTGGAAGAGACAGAATCTGCCTGAGATACTGCAACAATTAAGGAAGGTCTGCAAAACTGAAATAAAATCTGACATTACCATTTCCACTAACTCTAGTGTAGCGATGCAAATCTATCTTCAAATAAATATATTATTTCCTGCTTTAACCTTGTCAAGTGATCAAGCTAGATCATATTTTATTCCATATTTAAGGGTCTGGGAATCCTTTGAGCAGGGCTCTGGTGCCTTATTTGTTCTCTGCTAAGTGAGAGAGATGCCACATTGCTTTGTGGCGTGCAAAGGGTGCCAGCACTGGTGTCCATGTGAGCTCTGTAGCAGGGCTTGGTGTGTCATGTCAGAGCAAGAAATGTCTTTAGATAACTTGCAACAGTTGAGCAAACCTGGTTTATTCCTGGGAGAGTTTTGTGTCTGTCAGTAGTTTCTAGGTTTATAGATATCACTCTCTCAGATGTTCAGGCTGAGGTGTCATCTACACCACAGCACATTCCACAAAACACTGAGTTGAACTTGGGTCCTTGCAGGTCCCTTCCAACACAGGCATCCCTGGCAGTGCTCAAGTCCTGTTTGCAGGGGGCATTGAGCAACCCGGACTAGTGAAATGTGTCCTCTTGAGGAGCACAGATCCTCTGTCCACTCCATGTTAGCATGGAGCTATATCGAGTCTGTGAGGCACCTCGAAGGGGTCCTGTTTCTGTCCCTTTAAACAGCACTGTCCCAGTGCTGCCTGTTCAATTGTGCACCTACAGCATTATTCAGAACATGTGGCGCCCTTCAAAACACAACATTAGAGCCCTGCTTTATCATTTCATGAAGATTCATTTTTGGAGGGTTATACAAGTTCTATTTAAATTAGAAATCACTTCCACTTTTCATGCCTGAGGATTCATAATAAGAACAATAAGAGCTCCCAGTCACAAATAAAGACGCAAGTGAATTTCTCATCATGAAATTACCACTGAGGTTATTATTGACTAGCTTTTGTTTTTTTCCTAATCATTAATGTGGTTCTGCTTCTCTGGATGGCTTATTGGCAAGGAGCAGAGTGAGCATCCCATGCAGCAAACACAGGCGAGAGGCAATATAAATGTAAAATTAGTTAAGTGCTATGCTGCTATTTAATGCACTCTTGCAAGCTTAAAATGTCAGGTAGGAATTTTGCTTAGAGAAAAGAAAGAAAAACTGACCCAAAAGGATGCATTTTTTTCCCAGCATTATAACTCATGAAATCATTTACATTAACACTGGGTATGATTTCTTTTTGGAAGCATTTTATGTTGGTTTTTTTTTTTTTTTGCTAGTGCAAATTACAGCACAAAAGGGATATTCATTTGCCAAATGAAGATGCCCAGTGCTATCTGACATGCCTGGCAGCATCCAAACATCTCTATGGGCGACACAGAAATAGCCCAGAACTTATGAGTGACCAACCTCTTCCCAGATCAATAGCTCAAATGCATCTGTGTTAGACTGAATCTTTCTCCAGCTGCCACTGCTCACCATGGAAAGGACTTGATTTTCTGGACTTCTAGGGGAGATTTCACATGGCCCATGATACCCAAACTGCCTGGGAGTGGCAGAGGGACACTGGAGACCTCTGTTCTAAGCATCTGTGGTCTGCCTTGATTTTAATGGGAGATCAAACACTACCACACAGCCAAAACCTACATATGGATATCATAAATCTGACTTCTGCCTGGGATGTCAGCCTGGGGAGGGGTCTGAATTTTCTTTTATTCCAGCCTGGATTGGATAGATCCTCATCCAAAACCATGTGCAGTCATCAAATATCTGTTCATGTGGCTGATTCAGCACATGTCCAACCCCAAACACCATTTGCATCACTTACATGAATGCTGGATACAAATGACATGAGCTGAGGAGGATGTGAGGGAAAAGTGCAGCCTGTGGGGAGGTACCTGAGCTTGGATTTCTGTCATCATGATGTGTCTGCTTTGTCTGGACATCAGTCTGACAACCACTGATGTGGACTTGGTTGGATCATGCTGTTGTGGATGGAGTCATGCACTTCATAAACACACCTAAACCTCTCCCAGTTCCATTACTGGGTCAATCTGCAGCAGAACAGGAGTTTGTAACTCAGGCTGGATGGGAGACTGCAGGGAGAAAATTTTTTTCATTAAACAAGCAGGTGAAACTTCCAGGCTTTAGCTACCCATTAGTTTAATTATTAGATGGTAACAGTCGTCAAAAGACATCGTTATTAAGGAAGGTCTCGTTAATCATTTTGATAAGAACGAGAAAAGCATACTTATCTCAGTGGCAATGAGATGCAAATTAGAGGAATTCTCCTCCTTCACCCCAGTCACAGACACTCGAGTGTTTTCCCCTAATTACTTGCAAATAGCAGCTTATTCAATTAAGCGGCAGAACAGAACATAACCCCTTTCTCCTCTTCTTAGGCTCTCTCTCGGTTCTTTCTGTGTGGTACCAGAGATAAGTGAAAACCTTTCTCCTTAAAACAGCCTTCTGGGTCAGCAGCATTAGCTTTGTTTTATAGAGACAGATCTGAAGGACACGGAGAGATGAAGCAATATTCTCAGAGCTGTAGAGGGAATGGGAGGTGTCAGGAAGACCTGAACCTGCTCCTCAGAGGGCTGACCTGCTTGTCAAATCAACAGCAGGATTTTTGCTTCCTTTATGATCTGCAAAGTGATGATAACAGGCTTCTCTGCATGGATGATTGGAAATTCCCAGAGGTGGCAGTGGTGGAAGCAGTTCTCCCCTGCTTTTTCTTGATTGAAAGCAAAATCAATGTCAGTGGTATAGGCTGTAGAATGATGTTGTGCTAAGCTGTTCCACTGTTGTCCTACCCACTTAGTACATCTATCAGGGGCAGAGTTTCACTGCTCACTGAGCGTGCAGTAGCCAGGAATGCAGTGCAAATGACAGCAGCCTGCTTGTCTAACCCTGTCTGACTAAACCTGAAAAAATCCACCTCGTGGTTTCTTTGATGTAACAGTCCTTTGTGAATCCCTGAGCTACTTGCTGTGTGTCCTGGGGTCAAAAGAAGTTCACACCCTGGCACAGAGCACTCTGCCTTTTGCTGTGGAAAGGTGGGTGTCCGAGTCCCCTGAGTGTGCCTCACCTGTTCCTGAAGGAAGGAGCTGGAACGAGACTCCAGACATTGGGTGCACACTGTCACTCCAGGGTGGAAACCCCCCTGCAGCATGTCAGGCTCTCTGTACTGCTGAGAGTTGAAAAACGTTGATATTTCACACATACCTGGAGAGTTGGAAGTACTCCAAGGGTATTCCATAGGCGGGACAGGACACAGCCCCAGGGCTGCCAGAGTTCAAGGAGCATTTGGAAAGCACCCTCAGGCTCATGGTGGGATTTGGGGTTGTCCTGTGCAGGGCCAGGAGTTGCACTCAGTGATTCTTGTGGGTCTCTTCCAATTGAGGATATTCTTAAGATTTGATGACATCAGGGGCTTGGGCCACCATCAGTTGTCTGGGCTTCAAAAGAGAGTCCCAGCAGCCACCGGAGACTTTGGGTTGTCCATCCTCTGCTGGTCTCCTACAGCATCCGAGGGGTCAGATACCCTGGGAGGTCCTGGCAGCTCAGCACTGCTGCAGGGCCAGGGATGTACACAAGAGCATTTTCTGGGCTGTGTGGGAACCAGCTGAAGCCTGGCAGCTGCGAGCTGGCCATGCCTGTCCTAACAATGCCTGTGCAAAGCTATTGTCTGCCAGGGCACACACCACCAAATCCCTTTTTCTATTTGCGGCTCTCTGGGTTCATGCCATGTGTTTGAAAGTAATTTTCCCAGAGTAGGCTGACAAATATGAGAAGCCAAATGCCCTTCTGCCTGCAGAATGGAAGGAAAATCCTAAAATCTTCCTTGCCTCTTCCTCGCCTCTTCCTCGATATTCAGTGCAAGAACAGATGTGGATGGAGTGTATAATTCTGTAGGAATGCAGCTGTAATTCCATGTGAACTAAGACCCAGTTGTTAAACCAGCTACTAGAGAGGAGAAAGAATCCTTCAAGCTGGTTTTAGCAGACACCTGGCCTCTCTGTTTTCACCTGTTTTCTTGCTACCAAGATCCCTCACCACTTCTTTAAGCGCAATGAAGATGAAAAGAGCATCAAGCATTTCTTGGCATGATCTGGGTGGATGGATGCAGAAGAGCTATGGTAAGGCAGGGTGTTCTTGGAGCTGGAGTTTGTCTTGGATGTGAGCCCAGGATTTTTTGGATTGGGGGCGAATTTTACTGAAAGGTTCATGAACTCTCGAGGACTGCGCCCAGATTTCCCCTGTCAAAGCTGCACACAGCTCTGCTGGGACAGACTGGAGCATGCTATGGTTCTCGTAACCATTCCACAAGAAATATTGGCCCTGCAGAGTTCAGCTTTGTTATGTTTGGCCATAATTTCTGCAGGTGCAATAGGAGGTCAGCACCCTGGGGAAAGGGGCTGCAGTGCTGAGTTTTACTGGGAACAGGGTGTTTTACAGTGGGGCGCTGTACATGGACAAATTCCAAGGTCTGGGGTTTACATCCTGTTATCTTCTGTGTTTCCTCAGCCATTTACTGCCATTCTTTCATCCCTTTCCCTATTCCCCCCACTGGTTATGCCCACCACTCCCCCAGGGTGATCAAGAATTGCATCCTCCAGAACAGACCTTTTGCTTTTACACTCGATTGGGCTCTGTGCCCTGGAGATGCTAAGCCAGGGGTGACCCGGTTGGAACACATTGTAAGGAAACGAGAGCCAAACCCGGTGAAATCTCACCTACTGCATACTGAGCAAGAGTTTTATAGTGAAAAACTACCCATGAGAAACTGGGGGTTGTTTTGGAGGAGACTGACTGGTTTATTGCAAAATAGCCTGGGACTGAACTGATGTTTATGTGTCAGAGTGTAATCAGGAATTAGGACCCTGGAGGTGACAGGCAAGCTAAGTTATATAATGGTAGGGGACAGTACCAGTGAGACTTGAGTCTAAAGGTCTCTGCTTAGCCATCTTCACAGTTTTTAAGGCTGCTCCAGGACTGACGTGAAAAGATAAAGAGCCATACTATACACAGCAAATCTCCTTTCTTCCCTTCTCTTTGATTATCCTCCCCGTTATGTTGTCTTTCTCACATTTCCAGTTCTAATTGTAGTTCCCAGTGCACAGCTACATTTCCTGCCACCCTTCAGGTTTAACCTGAAAGCTGGCACAGAATCACAGAATTACTTAGGTTAGAAAAGACCTCCAAGATCATCAAGTCCAATCTTTATCCAGTCACCACCTTGTTGGCTAAACCACTAAGCTAAGCACTGAGTGTCACATCCAGTCATTTTCTGAGCACCTCCAGGGATGGTGACTCCACCACCACCCTGAGTAACCCTTTCCAATGCTTAACCATCCTTTTTGTGAAGAAATTCTTCCTGATGTGCATCTTGAAGCCCCCCTGGCACAGCTTGAGGCCATGTCCTCTCATCCTGCTGCTCCTTGCCTTTGAGATCCTCATGTACATGTCCCTGGTGGGCAGAGACAGAGGAATTACAGAAGGGCCGGGTAATTGTCTTTGGCAGTAGCCCATAGCACACACCTTGAGATGCTACAGGTGGTCCTGGTGCCATGGGACAATGTGCCAGGGGGGAAGTGTTGTTTCTCCTGACCTCTATTAGCTGGAGGTGGCCACATGCCTTGAAGCATGCACATTTCTCAGCCTTGACAAAGCTCTGGAGATTCTGCTTTAAATCATAAATAAGAGAAGTCAGGATTTTCATGTTTCTCATGTAGAATGAGTTTCCAAAAGGCCTGAGGCCCTCTGGTCTATTAGCAGATCTGTAGTTTGTTCAGTCACAGGTGAATCAGAAATGGATGTGGTTGTACAAGATCTGTGAGGTCTGGATATCACAGCCAGAAGTCTTGTACCAATCACACTTGTATTCCTACTTCTCTGGGTATATTTATTCTTGGATTTAAAAAGTATTTTTCCCATGCGCTGTTAATTGACAAATGGAGGAAATTAAGTTACAACATTCTGGGGAATAACAACCTCACTGCTTCATTTCCATCATATGTAATGTACTTCATAATTTAGGCACATGCTGAAGTTCTTTGCCAAATTATAGCTTTTCTAAGCAAAGAAAGTGCAGTTTCCTGCACTTTTGCTGAAATGTGCTTCCTTGCTGGTAATACTGCTTTGACAAATGCACCTTTCTGCTTACACTGATTTGATTGATTTCACACTCAAGTTCTGACTGTGCTGGAAGAAATTGGTCATAATTTTGATAAACTTATCAAGTAATTTTCTTCCAATAGAGTTACAGTTTTAGGCAACTCCAGGTGGTCTATTGTCCTAAGTTCCCTGGACCCCCACCTTACTGGAGGGCAGTGGAATTTGAATAATTATACTGTGTGTGGATATACTTGCTGTGAAGCTGGCAGTAAATATTACTTTTCTACCCCATCTTTCTTTTCCTTCTTGGGAATAAAGAGATGTTTTTTAAGTACATTATACCTTTCCCATGTTAACTTTGTGTTAATCATGTAAGCCATTATATTTTGAACACATGACTCAATGCCTTGCTAGGCTTGTGTCTACATGAAAGAGCCATTTATCAAAAAAGTGCCTTTGGGAGAGAGAGCTTTTTCACTGAAATGAAGATTATTCCATTGTTTGACAGATCCCATTGAGATCATCTACTGAACCCAATCAAGGACCTTCATAACGATGTGAAATGGTAATAATAAGGCAAGGTTCTGTTTTCCTGACTCAGCCAAGGGGATATAATTAAGTGAACATCAAAACTAATTTTAAAAGTGCTGTCTAATAATGTGGCCTATTTTCCTCTTACAGGCTCAGTTGATTCCATTCTCTTATGGCTCGACATTTCAGTGTAAATGTTAGTATCTGAATTTAAAACAAAACTGGTGGGTTTTTTTCCAGTTTCCCCAGGCGCTTATGCACTTTCTGCCTGATGCCAAGTTTTATGGGTTGTGGCTTTTTGCTTTTGTGGGTTTTGTGTTGTTGTTTTTTTTTTTTTTTTTGTCCAAGGGAGGTACTTAGTACTTGAAAGTCCATGTATCGATGACATCATCACAAGGGACTGCATTCTTAGTAAAGATTTGGGGTAATTTGGTGATGGGCTGTGCAATATCCATTCCACGATGCTGACTGCTCCAGTTCACCTGCAGCACTTCCCTGAGCACTGAGCATGTGGGTAACATATCCACCAGCCCTGTCTTGGATATATCCCTCTTCCTGCTTTGTATTCCTCCAATCATGCTTGGATAGAGTTTTAAGGCAACTCTTATCGGGTGCTTGTTTTCATCCTCTATTGGCCAATGTCATTCTTTCTTGCTCAATAAACCCTTCTTTCAAAAGCCAATAAATATTGCATTACTTGACTTGTCAAGGTCACCTTCTTTCAGCTTTTATTCTCTGTGAATTTTTTTATATCTCATTTATGCCCATGTCTGTGTTTGTGCAGCATCTGTAGCACCACTCTGGCCTTAGTCTCTCCTCTCTGCTGGTGTGGAACGAGGATCAGCTGGTGGCTGTGTCAGCTGGGAATTAGAGAATGGTTTGGGTTGGAAGGAACTTTCAATAGCATCTTGTTCAAACCACCTGCAATGGCTAGGAGTAACTTCCACTATCCCAGGTTGCTCCAAGCCCCATCCAGCCTGGCCTTGGACACTTCCAGGGATGGGGAGCCACATCTTCTCTGGGCAACCTGTGCCAGGGCCTCATCACCCTCACAGGGAAGAATTTCTTCCCAATATCTAATCTAAACCCACTCTCCTTGGGTTTAAGGCCATTATCCCTTGTCCTGTCACTACAGGAGGGGGTAGTAAAAAGTCCCTCTCCAGCCTTCTTGTGGTTAAATTCTTCTTGTAATTAAATTCTATGTCTTGCTCTCCCTATTACCTTTCTTGCCATTTTTAACATGGCTTCATAGAGAAAACAAGTTATGAAGAATACAAGGAAAGTTTTGAGTGTAAAACACATGTTGCAGTGCATAAATTTTTGCCAATCTCTTTTCAGGTGGGGAAAATAATTTGATGTCTAAAGCAAGCCAAGGGCTCAGTAATGTGTACAACTGTCAATTGAGAGCAGTGAAGGAAGAGAAGAGGGCTGGTGGCTGCCCCATCCCTGGAAACTTTCAGGTTTAGGTTGGACAGGGCTCTGAGCAACTTGATCTGGTTGTAGGTGGCCCTGATCATGGCAGGAGGGTTGGAGTTGGTGACCTTTAAAGGTGGCTTCTAACCTAAACTGTTCTATGATTCAATGATTTATGCTTGGCTGCATTACCATGGGATGTCTTGGCATCCCATCACCAGGAGTGAGTTAGAGGAAACCATTTGCCTTCCCTCCAGGAATAATGTAAGTGAACCCACTAAAATAAGCCCAAATCTGCTCTTACCTCTGATAGTTTTTAGTGGGAGAAAACAGCTCCATTCCTGGTGCTTGGATGGCAGTGTAGCAGTCCATGCCCTTAGTGCTGGGCTTCTCTTTCAGCCCCAAGAAGTTTTTTGTTCTGCAGCACAGCGAGGTCATTAATCAACGAATCAGTAAAAGCACCATGAAATCACTCCAGTGATGCCTGAAATGAAGAATTTTTGTCAGCAGTAACATTGCTGAGACCAGAACATTGGCACGGAGGTGCTTCCCAGGGACAGGGTTTGTGTGAAGGGGGTGGCAGCACTGGCCTCTGCTGTGTTAGGTGCTCGCAGTCACTGACCTTTGCTGCTGCTGCTGAGGGACTGGAGAACACTGAGGAGCCAGCTGGGATTGCCACAGTGTGAGCTCAGAGACTCCACTACAGCAATGTCTGCAGTGCTGCAATGACTTCTCTGTCTTCCTCCCTCCACCACACCCTGAGCTCCTGAGAGTTAAGGAAGAAGGGGATAATGCCTGCTTTAGTGCTTGGGTCAAGCTGTAGAAGCATTTGATTCCTGCTTCTTTTGTGGAGCAATTGCCTCACAGCTGTTGTTGTTGTTGTTGTTGTTGTTTTTTTTTCCAGAACAATTGTGTGGGAATTCTGGAAACTCTGGAAGTTTTAATCCTGGTCTCCACTATTACCCTGGACCTCCTGGCTGCCTCTGCCACTTTTCTCTCATCAGGAATGCTCTGCTCTGGCAAGACTTATCATATGTATGAGGCAACCAAAAATTTCCAGGTGGGCTCTGCAGTCCCCGGTTTGGGAGGTTTGAGAGGTTTCCTGGCTGAGCAGGAGAGGGCAGCAAAACATAGAGATTGAGAGAGAGAGGGAAGGAGATCCCCTCGCCGAGCGTGCAGGAGCTCATGTCACAGTTTTAGGAAGGGTTCACTGGTGTGGAGTGGGATTTTGGGTGTTCCAGTGCTGCCCATGGGGATGTTTCTGCAGCCCAGACAAGGGTGCTGCGGTGGGCAGTTTGCTGTAGCTCACACTCAGAGCAGTCCTGCAGAGGAGGAACAGGCTGAACAGGGAGAATTCTTGTTCCTTGGAGGGTCAGAGAGGTGGAAAACTTGATGACCTGCAGAGAGTGATGTGTAAGAGCCAACTGCTTCAGAGAACAGCAATATTTTCAGTGAGAACTGGGAATGTGGGGCCTTGGAGGAGGAGTTACCTCTCTTCTTTCTTACCCCATGATGTGCAGGCAAAAACTTTCAAACCACCAATGAGGGCGAAATTTCGACAACAACAAAAAAAGTATCGAGATCTTGGCCATGATACGAACAAACACAGTCCATATAACAATTGGTGTGGAACAAATAAGGAATGTTGAGGAATGCAGTTACTGTGGCAACCTGGTAATAATAGATAACAGCAGTACAGAGGTGGAAATAGAAGTGAGAACAAGGAAAGTATAGAGAAATACGAATATGTGAGTCAAAACCTGGAGCAACAAAAACATTGTCAGAGAATTAAAGCTGAAGCAATGCAACAGCATTGTTATGCTGCTGGTATTTAATTTGGCAGAAGTATGGCCAGAGAAGACTGCCCCTGAATAAAACATCAGTTTTCATGCATGGTGGGTATGGAGAGTATTAAGAGATAAGTGGGGAGAAATGGTTATAAATCTGAAAGCACAAGAAAGATCAAATGGATACCAGGGCATCCTAAAGTCACATCCCAGAGCATTAGGAAGCTACAAAGAATAGGAACAGGATTTATTGCATTGGGACGGTGGTAGGGATTAACAAGGGGTTCCCAGGGCTGTGTGGGGATATAGAATGGGACAGACCTGGCTTTGAATTCAGTATTTTAGTTATGAGACTTCCAGGCAGAGACAAATCTTCAGCAAAGATCCTACTCCCACCTCACTGGCTGCACAGATCTTCCTTAGCTCTAATTCCTGGGATTTGTTTGGGTCAAAAGCTGACATGAGATGACTCTCTGGAGGTAAGGCTGGTGGAGATGCTCTGCCACCCTCCATTAACTTCCCAAGGATGCTGCTCAGAACCGAGGTGCCCAACTCTCTGGAGATATTAGTAGATTTTCTGGACACCCTCGCAAGGATGAATGTGAAACTTAACCTGATTGCTGCCATGGTTTTCCACTGCCTTGAATCAGGAGTCAAAAGCTGCCCTTTTGTGGACACTGTAGAGAATTACAGAATCATAGAGTAGTTTGGGCTGGAAGGGACCTAAAAGAGCATCTAGCTCCAGCTAGGTCCATCCATCCTTCCATGGGCAAGGACCCCTCCCAGTAGAACACTGTACCTGAAATAGCACCTTATTTCCACAGCAAGGAGGCCAAATAACTTATTCCAATGCAAGGGCAAGGTTGTACAACAAGCCCCTGTAAATCAGGAGGAAAAAGGACAGCCATGGCCAGGCAGTGGGAAATTAATTGTCCTGGCAGCTGAATGTGATTCGACACTGTTAGTTAGCACATTAGTTTTGATGGTAAATAAATGTCCCCATCTGTGGGAAAAGGTGCCATTTTGAAAATTGCTTTTGCAGCAAATTGGAACTTTAGTGAAATGAGAAAAGAAAAAACCATCCAAAACATCAGTGATTGTACAAACATTATGTTGTGAAGTAATCAATACTACTCAGAGAAAAGATGAAATATACTAATTTTCTTTCATCTCAGCATATTTTCAGATGGCCAAAGGAACTGTTACTATAACAGGCAAATACATAAACACAGTGTTGGCAGGATCATAAAAAAATTTGGGTGAAATAAAACAGGGTAAGAAAGTCAAAACAAACCCTCTCTGCTTTACTATAACAAAACATTTCAACACCAGAGTGAAATGAAGAAGTCAAAACAATCCAAATTTCCCGTCAGATATTTCAGCAAAATCAAAATATTTCAGCATGCCTGCGTTTCCACAAAATGTTGTTTACAGGTGGAAAATTGTTGTGTAACAAATGCTTCCAACATACTGTAAAGCTGGCACACCTGAAGAGTGGCACCTTTGTGGCCAACAGATTCGGACAATTTTTTTTTTTTTTTTCAGTTTAGAAATCTCCATCACAAGAATTCACTCGAAGAAGGAACACATTCAGTAAAGCAGGGAGTTTCTGCTGGGGTCGGTGTTGTTTCCCTGATGTGCTCATTGGAAATTCAGCAAACATTCTCCCCTGTTCCATGGGCAAGCAGAGAGGGAAGGATTGCCATTTCAGCACCAGTAACATGCAAGTGCTATGGTTGTTAGTAACAATCTATATTTCAATACTGCTCAGAGGCCTCAAATAAGATTAGTGGCTCATTATGTTAAGCTATGTGTAAATACACAGGCACGGAGTGTTTTGTGAAGTAGCCTTTATCTGCACCAACAAGAGAAAATAAGGGAGAGCAAGGGGATTTTTTATGGCTCTGAATTTATAGAAGGGGGAAAAAATATGATTAGCTGTGATTATGAATAAAACTGGCCAAAAGAGACAGTTGAATTTTGGCTCTTTGAGGCCAAGGTCTCATGAGCTGTCTCATGAGAGTTTGATGTTTTGTAGAGAGTTTCAAGGACATTACCTTAGGATTGCCTGTCTGCCCCAGCCTTACAACTGAAAGCAACTCGAAATCAAGCTCTCCATTGGGACATGTTATTCATATGAAATTCCCACTGAAATGCTTAGATACTGTCGCAGGAGACAATTTCTGGGATGTCATCCTTGTGGATATCTCTAAAATGGACTTGCAGGAGTCTGCTTACTGTTATGGATTAACAACAGAAAAATTGTTACTACTACAAACAAAGTGTTCAGTGGAGTTTTTTAACCCTAACACAAAATTACTGAGAACTACTTGTGTGCATTTCCCTCCAGGTGTAGCCAAATGAACCCAAACCAGCCTGAACTGTTCGAAATTTCTGTCCCATCAGTTAAATTCTTGCAAGTCCAGCCTGTGGCAGTCAGAACCTCTGCATGTTTTGTGTGTGCAGCACAAAATACTTAAAAAAAAAAAATCCAGAAAACAAAATCAAACCCACCCTCACATTTGTTCAGCTCATGTGGTGACCCTGCATACACACTGAGAGGTTAAATTTACACAATGAATTGTGGGGCAAGGTTTGTGTCCTGGGAGTTTCAAAAATCAAATCCTTTATTACATTCCCATCTCTTATCCCCTTCTGTCTTACTACATGGTATTGAGGCTACCTAAAATAAAGCCCTTTGGAGGTAGGGGAATTTCACAGACCAGTCTCTCCTTACTGTGCAGCTTCTGGGTTGTTCTACTATTATGGTTTTTTGCTCTAGGAAATGTGAGTTTATTTTTCTAGGAAAACCAGATAAATCCAGGCTGCTGTGGTTCTGGAGATCACTGACAGTTTTCCCCAATGGTCTTCTGTTCTCCATGTCCCAGCACGTCTGGGTTTTATGTGACACAGGGACCTGATCTGGAAAGGAGAACTCTTGTAAAATGAAGGTAGGATAAATCCATGTTAAAAGCCAGTTCACTCTGTGGCAAGGACAAACCAGCCCTGCTGCTCCAGAAAGCCATTGGATGAACAGGTGAAATGTTTCAGGGTGGACAGAGGGGAAATTCAGCAACTGATATTCATCTGAACTGCATTTCCTGCAAAAATTGATCTCTCCACAGTCTGTCCATCCATTTAGAGAGAAATAGTCTTCCAGCATCTGCAAGAAGCAAGAAGTAGGAGTAGTTACTTCATAATAAATTATTTTCTACATTCATATTTGGAATGTTTTTTATCTTGACCGAAATAACATCACCAGCAGCCAATTCCCCTCTACCCCCCTGCTTCCCCAACAGCAAAAAAGAGCAAACTGAAATGGCTGATTCTTGACTATTTTTCCTCCCTCTTTAGGTTACATCAATCTCAGGTTTAAAGCTCGAGGCAAGCAGGGCCCCAGAGATGCAGGAGACAGATGGATGTGAGTGGCTCTTGGAAATGGGGTCTGCACGTGTCCAGGCTGCTCAGATCCATGTCCCCTTTGGCAAACCCCACTCTGCTCCTGAAGGCTGCAGTCCTGCCTCCAGCTCAAGGAATTCGCTCTGGCTGTGCTTACTGGATTACTGAGCCCTTCCAGGTGCCTTGCCCACCAAACCCCTTCATTTCTAGTTTTGGGAAACACGGCAGGACTCGTAATCACATCCCCTCTCTAGGGCACGACTACACGACTCTGGGCAGCTGTTTATTAGTTTTTATGGTGTCTCAAAGTCCTTTCTATGGCATTTATGGCATTAAAAATGGCTCAAGGCTTCTTAGCAAGAGGCAGAACGAATCAGGGTCAGGAGCTGAGCTGCTCCTACTATGGGAGAAGAGGAGCAAGAAGATCTTGCATTGTGCAGCAGGATGGAGGTTTGAGATGGAAAACTGGAGAAATGGACCTGCTACACCACCACAGCAGCAAAGCCTTTGAATTTATCCTGAGAAACTGCCAAAGATATGAGCCCTCTCTCAGCTGCAGCTGACACCCTTTTTTTCCAAAGCAAAAGAGGCAGCAGAGCTGTGGCAATGTCACAGGGGGTGTGTGGGGACAAACACCCTTGTTAGGTGTGGTGAAGGAGAGGGGACACCTTTGTGTGTCTGAAAAGGGCAACAGAGCTGAGGAAGGGTCTGGAGCCTGTCTGATGATGAGTGGCTGAGGGAGATGAGGGGGCTCAGCCTCGAGAAAAGGATATTATTGATCTCTACAACTCCCTGACAGGAGGGGGAAGCCTGGTGGGGGTCAGATTCTTCTTCCAGGTGACAGGATGAGAGGAAATGGCCTCAAAATAGACCAGAGAAGGTTTAGATTGGATATTAGGAACGTTTTTTTCACCAAAAGGGTGGTGAGTGAATTGAGCAGAGTGCCCAGGGAGGTGGTGGAATCACTACAGGATGTGTCACTTGGGAACATGGTTTAGTGTTGGACCTGGGTTAGTTCTGCGTTAACAATTGGACTCAATGATCCCAGAGGGCTTTTTGAACCTTAATGATTTTATGATTCTATAAGAAAAGCAGGGGCTTGGAAGGCAGAGGAGGATAAAATTTCCACAGACCCTATTCCTCCTCTTTCCTTAGGTAAGTTCTCAAAAGCCATGTTTTTTGGTGTGAACCCAGAAAATGAAATCAAATCATTCACATCTTCCAAAATCACAGTTTAAAAAATTCAAAACTTTTGAGCTGTGAAGGGGTGATGGATTCTTACAGGAAAAAGGAATCTAACTGTGGCAAGTTAAGTTGTTCATCCTTGATCCATGATGAAGGAAAATGTTCTTGAACTGTTCATAACTGAGGTGTCTGGAACCCAAAATGCAGGGTGTAAGTAAATTAGTTGTCTTCCTTTTATTTTTTGCAGAAGCAAGAAAATCTCTTGCTAAAAATCCAGCAAAATCCAGCTTCAGTTCTGATGATTTTTCTCTAATAAATGAGTGCTGATATTTTGTTTTCTCCTGGGCTTGGGGAGCCATGCAGAAAGCATAGTTAATTTAACTACTGGGACAAAATAACAAGTTTATTCCTTAACAAACAAAACAAAATATTCAAGCTTGTGGCTAGTAGCAATGGTTCAAGAGGGCTTGAATCCTGGTATAGTCTCTGGAGACAAAATTTTTCTGAAGAAACAAAAAATAGAAACAGGCAAGAATTTCCTCTCTGCAGAGAAACAACACTCAATCAGTTTTAGTAGATAAAATGTTTTCTTAACTCCTATGGCATTTCACAATTGATGAACGTTTCCAAAATAGAGATAGTTAAAATATTATCTCTTTCCCACAAGTCTCTTTGGCTTATACTCTGACTTCGTTACTGTTGTGACCCAAGCTGTTTAAATTTATAATCTCACCTCTCCACCATCTAAGCTGGGATGACTAATTAATGTGGCTGCCATGTGTAATTGCAGTAACAGATATCTCGTACCCTCATATTGTGTTTTGATGTATTTTGCTATCATTTTGAACCAGGGATTCAAAAGAAGACAAATATTGTTGTGCCAGTCAATGTTTTCACTCATCTAAAGAACAGAAATAAACAATCTCAGGGTCTCTTAGCTCTGTTAATTGAAACCACAGGAATGAGGCCAGATGCTTTTCTCCCAGGTCACCTCTGCAAAATTGTTTGTGATTATTAAAGACCAGATGATGGCCCTAAAATTAGGAAAGTGGTCAGAAAAGAGGTGACCAGAAACTTGCTCCATTTTCCCCTTGATTTTTCTTCAAGAAAATGGACACAAACCCAGAGCTTTCTCTCATTATGTCCCAGAAGAAAGTTATTGCATAGAGGAATGTTACAAAATGCTTTTTGATGTTAAAACTCAGGTGCCAATGACTGAAGAACCTATTTTCCTTGAAGAAACTGTTTTCAACTCTGTCAAACACAGCTTTATCCAAATCCATGGTTTCTGAAGTCATCAGAGCCAGAAATCTTCATAGCAACGGATTCTTTGGAAAAACTCTTTGGCACAAGGACTTCAGCTTAGATTCTCACCAAGAGACCTCCTGCCTTGCCCACCTTGTTTCATATATTATACTTGAGATTATTTAAAATTCTTTTGGAAATATTGAACTTGTGGTAGAAAAAAAAGTCACAGAGATGTCCAAAAGAAAAAGGAATCCTTCATAGCTAAATGGCAGCAGCTTCTTTTCTCAGCTGGAAGAGAGGGAAGTTTGACAGGAACCACAAACATCAGTCTGAGTGTTAAGTTGATAATGAGAAAAAACATGTGGAATGATGATGTGAACTACCTGGAGATAATCTGGCAGTCTAAAAGAATGTTTGATATTTATACAAAAATGGATATTTATTTAAAAAAAAAAAAAAGGGGGGGGGTGGAATGAAACATTCAGCCACCTGAACACTATGAAACCATTTAATCTGAGAGTCCTGGAAATGGTACCTGTATTTTGATAATTTATGGTTCCACAACACTATTTTGAGAATTTAATTCTGTGTTTTCCAGAGGGGATGCTGGACCTTTATTGGGTGTGGGCTGTTTTCTCTCAGTGCTGAAGGCAGGACAGGTAGGTCAGGAGGTAAAATCATGTCTGGCTCTGTGAGAAAAGCTAACATCAAGGGGAAACAAGGTTTTGCACTGTGAAGCTGTTAGGCAGTAACAAACTCATGTCTGCTGCCATTCCTCCTGGAGGAATCCCTAATGAGTAAGCCCTATTACTTTACACATTTTTCTTTTAATTTATCTTGCTGTCACAGAGGCACCAGCAGTGCTTCACTGGCACTTTCAATGCCCAGTCCTTGCCTGTCAGGTATTTCACTGTTACTGGAGACACTCTGCAGAGTGCCTGCCCTATTTCTCCTTCACTCTCCTCTTTTCCACCTTTTCCATGCTGACCATAGCTTGGGTTAGCCATTGGACTTGATCCTGGTAGGTCCCTCCCCAGCTGAGATGTTCACAAGGGTATTTAGTGATAGGACAAGGGGGAAGGGCCTTAAGATGGAAAGAAGGATTAGATTAGATATTAGAAAGAAATTCTTTCCTGGGAGGGTGCTGAGGCCCTGGCACAGGTTGCCCAGAGAAGCTGTGGCTGTCCCATCCCTGCAAGTGCTCAAGGCCAGGTTGGATGGGGCTTGGAGCCACCTGGGATAGTGGAAGGTGTCCCTGCCCATGCCAGGGGGGTGGGATGGGATGATCTTTAAGGTCCCTTCCAACCCAAACCATTCTATGATTCTATGGTTTCATTTAAATACGATAAAATATTTTTTTTTTTTTTTTCTTTTTTAGTTTTGTTTTGAGGGTGGACAATGGAGCAGTTTGCCCAGAGATGTTTTGTGTCTCCCCCCTTGCAGATGTTCAAAACTCAGCCAAGCAAATTACTTTGTCTCTCTGTCTGACCCTGTTTTGATAAGAGGGTTGGAGTAGGTGTTTTCTGCTCTCATCTCAACAATTCTGTGATCTTCCCATAAAAATATCCTAAATTATTTCAAACTACTCTCTTTATACCTGAGATTAAAGCAGGGAAATGAAAACAGGAAGACTGTTAAGTCTAAGGTTTTATCTAATACTCTTGAACTTCTAAAAGCTTTATTCTTTCTCTTTTTCTTTCTTAGTCAAATATTAATTAGGTTAGGGCCATAGTTATATAATAATACTCTTGCTATTCCCTTGTGTACAGTGAATACAAGGAACTTCATCTTCAGAGATAAATGATCCAAAAGCTTTCCCTTCTGTAAATCTGAGGCAGCTACAACCTTTCAGCCCCTGCAGGACCCTTCTCCCAGAGTCATAGCTAAATCTGTGCCACACTGTGTAAACATGGGCTCTGCCTTACAGCCCAAGTTATTTTGGAAGAGACCTGAAAAAGATTTTGAAGTCTTTTCACAAGTAAACAAACAAAAATTCCCACAGCTGGATCCCATCCTTCCGTCCTTCTCTGCAAGGCTTTATATGCATATTCTTATTTAGATGTCTGTGTAAGTATCCAAAAAGTGTACCACTTCTCTTTATTTGGAGGTGATCATATTCCAGTGAGTGATTTAATTTAAAAATAGGTAAGATCCAAGAGCTGGATGCAGTTTTTTCTGCTTTTGTATGTGTTGTTAATAATACCTTCCTTCATCATTACGGTGGTGTGGCAACACACGGAGGACAAAGGACTGTTCTTCTTCCTTCTCCTTTTTTTTTTTTTGATAACCTGAATTTATTTATCTGTGACGACAGAATTTTTCCCAGATAAATTTGGAGCCTAAGTCTCCTGACATCTCTGTTGGTAAATGCACTGCCCTTGCTAGACTTGAATTGCATCATGCAACTACTTTCAGGAAATTATCGAGTCCAATAACCATCCATCATCCTGGCAAACTCCCAGCCCTCACATCTTTGTTAACCACAGCTGTTGCAGCCCTGCAGTAGAAAAATGAGCTCGCTGAGGAGGCCCATTTCATTTTTCTAAGGACTTTAAAGATGATGATGGGAGGCCAAAAGCAGAATGAGCATTTTTGATACCAGGAATGAACAGAAAGCACTGGTAGGAGTTGGTCTCGTCAGATGTATTTTTTTCAGTGGGAAGGTGGGATGTTATCAATCCAAATGAGCTGGGGATGGAGTGCAACTCCTGGCAGCTGCCTCATTGGGAGGTGGATGCATCACTGTGATAATGCAATCACAAAGTCCTCCCTCCACTTGGAGGAGAAGAGGAGCTGCAATGGGGTGGTCACTGAGAGTGCCCTTAACGTTTGCAAGAGATGAGAATCCACTTGATTTCATCTGCTCAAGAAAAAACCCCATGGTCTGACTTAGGTTTATTTTCTGACTATTTGTAAAGTAGATCTGGTGGTCATGGAATGATAAACTGACAAAATGAGGAACTGATGATGTCTTTGCCCAGAGCAGAGAACAGGGAGAAACAAAACAGCTTTCCTGTGCCCCATACTTCCAGGTTTATCCACTGCTTCCCATAGGATTTTTGTGCTAGCAGCACTCATCCAGCAAGCCCATGGATCTCCTGGATTTTCTGTTATTAAACATATGGGGTGTGTCAAAAATGCCTTGGGTCCTATCCTCAAGTAGGAAAGTTCCTAAAGTCAGTGAAATCACAGATGATGGGAGGGTGTATCAGAGAAGAGCTATTTTCTCTAATAATCTGTCCTTATACCCCTGTGTGATTCCCCTGTGCTCACCACACCCTGGAGTAGGACACCAGGAACTCTGATCTTGGCCTCTGCAGGTGTTCTGGAGACCATTCAAGGTTAAAAAAAATGGCCAAGAAGTCCTGTGAAGCCAACATGCAGGGATTATGTTGTGTGTGGGTGTCATCTTGACCCCTCCTGCTTCCCAGAGGAAATTTATCTGCTCCAACACCATGGGAATCCATCTAAATGGATGGGAATCCATCTAAAACTCTCCCCCAAACACAAAGTTATTTGTAAGCTTGGCTCCTCTGGAGCAATGGCAATGAAGAGTTGGTAATTAGGCTAGGTTGGTAATTAGGCCCTGAGCAAGTTGGTGTAGTGGAAGGTGTCCATGGAACGAGATGATCTTCAAGTTGCCTTCCAACCCAAACTGTTCCATGAAGCTGAGATCTTACTCATATAATATCCATCTATCATCTAGTCTTTGAAGAATTTGGAATATAGCATGGCATGTTCAAGATTTTATTAAACATTAACCATGCCTAACATGGATGTCAGACATTGGCAGAATCTTTTCTGAAGAAATTATTCCCCACTTTAAATTCCAGCAGAAATGGAAAGATTTGGAGCCTGAGAGAGACATTTCCTTTTATGAAAATGCTGTTACTGGCAGTCCTTAAAGGTGGGATCAAGGGATTTAATAAACGTAATTTACTTTTTATTGCTGCTCAGAACTGGAGCTACTTTGGAGTGAAACAGGGATGTGCTGTGGGAAAGTGCTACCCTAAATCTCTCCCCATCAAACAAATCTGCCCCAGAGCAGTATTTTAGGGCAGTGTTTTGAAACAGGAAGGGTAAATCTGCTGGAACCATGCGTGCCTGTGCCCCTTTGCTTCTTTAATCCACTCAATCACATCTGATTCTTGTGACTCAGAAACATTTGTCCAGCTGAATTGTCTGGGAGCTATTCTCTCTGATATCTTCCTAAGGAAAGTTGATTAATTAGCACATTTATTGAGTGTTGCTCCTATGCTGCAATGTGCAGAGGGAAGACAGGCCCTGTTCCAAGTCCTTCCTTCAAAGCAGCATCTCTAAATTTTAACTGTTAGCTAAGGGCTGCAATTCTCAGGCAGTCAAGAGTAGCTTTCTCCTTATTCATTCTCCGTTAGAAGATAATTTTTGCTATTTGCAAAACATAAGATCATCCAGAAAATTGCGTAGTTACTAAACTGGACACCTGGGAATACATTCCTCAAAGGAAGTTTAGGTTAGCCAAAAGCAGCATCAGGATTTTTCCTGCAGCAGGGCAGGATACAGCTTGAAACATCCCTCTGCCTGACAGGCAGCAATGAGTCTCTGGGAACCAAGAAAAACAGCAGGAAATATTGAACTTGTAAGGAGAAGTGGTGGGGAAAATGCTGAGAAAAACACACCTGCTACCCAAATTGCTGATCTGTGTCATTTGCAACATCCTGAGGAAGGTTTTAGTGTGTTTTTTCTTTTCCTTCAGCAAACTGCTCACAAGCCTGCTCTGCTTGGAAAACTCCAAGCAGAGTGCTGGCTGCTGGCAAACGCCTGCCAGCACTGTGCCAGCAGCACCCTGGATGGACTCTACCTGCCAGTATCTCAGAGCCTCTGGAGTCCCCAGGGCCAATGGCTAGGCAATGTGTCAGCCAGAAAACCAGGTTTCTATCCTCCTCTGGGGAAGGAACACTGAGGTTTCATTCCAAACTGCGACTGGCCCACTTTTTGGAAAATTTAATTCTTCCATGGCATTGATTTTTGCCTTCTTAGACCTTTGCTTAACACAGGTCAGCAGTGACCCATAAAATCACTGTGTCCAGCAGCTGGTCCAGCCATGGAATGGAAAGCTGGGTCTGAAATGGGGTAAGAGTACTCAGGCTAGATCCTTCCACTTCGAAACATTTCCCATTATCTTCTCACAGATGTAATGCTTTCAATGAAAACAAACACCTAGGGAAGGGTGACATTCTCAGGAAGAAAGCAGGAAAGATCAAGGAAGTTTACATGCCTAGGGTCCTGGAGTACCTGGGCTGCAAAGCCCTGTATGATCCTAGGAGGTGAAGGCTGATTTAATTTTCTTGAAGATCATATCATTGGGTAAATGTATCTGAACAGGAAGAGAAAGTAATTCCTTGAATGTCAACAGCAGTTTTACCCCAACTTGTAAGGATGCTTTAGAAAAATCCTTCTTAAGCTTTCTTTGCTTGAAGAGGAACTTCCTATTTTGTCTGTCCAGAAAACAGATTCTTAGGCCATTTCTCCCTGAGATGCTGCAATGAAGCATCTGGTCTTTTGACAGTGATAAAATCCAGAATGGGAAAAGACTGACAGAAGCATGGAGGGGATAATGTTACACTGGCAGCATTTATCCCTTTCTGTTCTGCAGCTTGGCTAGATCCTGCTGATTTCTGAATTTTTCCTTAAATGAAAAACACACACCTGTCTGTAGAAGTCTTGTTTAAAAGCCTTCCAACTGGCACTGATACTATGTAACAGATTTTGGTTTGCACTAAAGATCGCAAGGGTTCACTTCTTTGATAAGCCTGGATGGTGTGATGGATTAGTGCTTTGAATGTTAGATCCAACAAAAGAATAAACAGATTCAAAGGCTTGGAGTATGGAGAAATGTGGATATTCCACATGATTTTAAAATCTCATTCAGATTGCTGCTTAATGAGTTATCACAACTCTTTTTAGAATAATATCCAACTTTGATTAAGGAGATCAAACAGTGGAGATTTTTTCCTTCATCTCATCGTAATCATCTCCAATAATTACTTATTTTCTATTAAAATAAGCATCTCACTTCCATTTCAAACTTTGTTGACTTTCAGATAGAAATTATAATCCAGATCTCTGTAAAATTAAGAAAATTCTTATACTCAAAGTTTCTGGCATGGCAAAGGGTTGCAGGTCATCAGAAAAGTTATTTTTCCAGAATAGAAATGAAACCAAATCCTGTCACATCACTTGCCTCAAGTGCCAAAGGTATCAGTATTGCACCTGGGAATCAGAAGTTAACTGGGCAATGATGGAAAATGAGCAGGTCGGTGCTAACTTAACTGAGATGAGAATGTGCTTTTTGGGTTTACTGTAACCAACATGGAGAAAAGTAGCTCGGGGAGATGGATTCCCCCTTTGAGCAGTAAGTTTGAAAAACGAATGGGTTTCCTATTCTGAGAAGTTTTACTTGCCAAGGATCAAGGCAGGAAGGCACATCAACTAACACAGCTCACTCCAGATTTTTGTTATGTCATAAAAATAGGGCATAGACACAGAGATGTTTAACAGTTTGCTTCAGGAAATGGGAATCCTTTTCTTTCTAAAAAGAGCTGGAAAGAGAAACTAATAAACAGTGAAATCTCCCTTGCCCTGAATGCTGCTGCAGTTCTACAGTCAAGCAACTGGAGAGCTCGTAGGTTGTCAAAAAGAACATTCAGCAGTTTTACCATCTCTGTGCCTCATCTCTAATATATTCATTGCTGCCTTTAAGATAATGATCTGTTCCGATTACCCTTGCAGGCAGAGTACCTTGTGCCAGGAGGGGGTAGCTGGTGCCTCTCGGAGCTGAGCTGCCTGGCTCTGCTGCAATCAGCTCCTGAAAGCTGAAGCCAATGAACAGCTCCCCTCAGATGGCTCAGAACCAAGCAGGAAGGTAATTGAACAAGAGTAATAATGTACTTATTGATCCCTTCAAGGTCTCCAATTTCTATGAAGGCAAGGGAAGTAATGAGCCTCGAGGAGCAATAATGTACCTGTAGCCTTGAAATAATGGAGCTCCTGGCTCTGAAATGTTTGACTCCTGCTACCTCTGGAAATCTGCTCCTCCCTTTGGCATGGAATAACAGCAAGAGGGAAAAGCTGGGCTGCATGGAATTGAAGGTTAGTGCTTGCAGCCCCTGTGTGCATGGGCGTGTGAGTTTATGGTCCATGACCATGGAGAGTGGGCAGAATGAATAGTGGGCAAGAAGATGAGGAGGTCAGAGTGAGACAGTCACAGTTGTGTGAATATTCAGTGGCTACAGCATCCAGGCTGCAAGAGCCAGGTACAAAGTGCTGTAGCTGATTTGAATTGACTGATTCCAGGCACTTCATTTATTTCCTGGCTGCTCCCAGTCACACAGTTCATTAATACAGCTTTCACCATGCATTGTGACATTTGGCTCTCTTTCAGCACTTCTGGCCAAACCATGCTTGGGTATTTGGTGAAGAGTGAAGACAGAGATCCTCCTTCCCATGTAGATGTGGTTACATGATTTGATTTCATGCCACAGATGGAGATGATAAATGGAAGATTTCCCAAAGAGCGGGGAATGGACAAAATGAAGTAGACATGGCACTGTTTTATTGATCCTTGGCTTTTCAAAAACCTCCTGTAGAACAGTCATTTAGCACAACAGGATCATCTGTACATCTAACCCCTGTCACCTCAGCTGGAAGGTTTGCTGCGTTAGGGTTTGCTTTTTCTCTTGGGTTTCTTCAGTGTCTAAACTCTTGTCTGCACACAAAGCAATGAGCTGCTCATAGGACAGGTAATTTCTTATGTTCTGTTTCTTCCCAGTGTGAAATCATCTGAACATCCTCTGTATGAAACAAAAACAGTAGTCACTCCTTTAAGACTGCATGAATTTATTCTGCATACGGCTCAAAGATTTTCTCCATTCTTCCTCTGGGATGACACTTAAAATCACAGAATTGTAAAGGCTGGGAAAGACCTCGAGGAACATCAAGCCCAACCAGTAAACCAGCACTGCCAGGTCCACCACTAAACCACATCCCTAAGCAACACCTTTACATGTTTATTGAACACCTCCAGGGGTGGTGATTCCACTGCTTCCCTGGGCAGCCTGTTCTAATGTCTGACCACCCTTTCAGTGAAGAAAGTTTCCTTACTATACAATCTAAACCCCTCCTGGTGCATGAGGCTGTTTCTTGTTTTGTCATTTCTTACTTGTGCGAAGAGACCAACAACACTTGGCTACAACCTCCTTCAGGTAATTTAAGAGAATGACAAGAACAGATTACAGCAGGCAGGCTGCAGTGCTACTAAATTGGGGTAATGCTGATTTTTAAAACATAGGTCAGGATGTCACACAGGTATTGCAAAGCAGTTGAGCTCAGCCACTGTTGGGTGGTTGCTGGGCTGGTCATAGCCTGTCACCTGTGTGGCAGGTGAGGGGATATGTGCCACAGCCTCCCAAAAGCATCTCTGCAGAGAAGCTGCTCAGCGATGCCAACACACACACCAGATAGCTCCTGATGCCTTAAATGGGTACCTAGAAACATAGACTAGACAGGAATAAAGTAAAAAAGGTGGTATTTATTTGAAAGGCCTTCAGGTGCACACTTCGGGCTCCAGAGGTCTTGCTTTAGTAGATCCCAAAATGGACATCCCCAGGTCATGAGTGCTTCACACTTTTATAATAACATAAATTCACTAACCAGAACCTAGCTTATGATATGATTGCCCCAGCTTGCCCCCCTCTTCCCAAGGTGATGGTTTACAGTTTTTTGGCCTAGAACAGTCTGGGTATCCTTGGAGAGCAAACTAGAGAGGCTTTGGTATGTCTATCTTAGCATGAGAGAGCAGCACTTAACAAGCTACAGAAAACTTCAGAGTTACACCAGCAGTACAGGATTTGAAAAACAAAAAAGTCAAAACCTAAGGCACCAGAGGGGCAGAGAGAGCATCAGGGACCAATCATCTGAGGGAACAAGGGTGGGACACAGGCGGGGCCAGGGTGTGGGAACCAATAGGGAAACAGAGAGGGAGTGGCTGAGGGACAAGGGCCAATGGGGGAGCAGGGAAGGGAGAACATTCTGGGGCACAGACATATAAGGTAGGAAAGGGGCGGGGAGGCCAATGGGCCAACCAGGGAAGCAGAACTGGGGTACATTAACATAAAGCAGGAAAGGTCTCTGGGAGAAGCTTCCTTCTGTTGCTGTAACCTCGGGGTCTTCCTCTCCAGGGCAGTCCAATGGTCCCTTGGTAAATAGGCCTACTGGCCACCACAGTCACCCAACAAGTGTCCTTTGCCATGTGTTGTGATATGTCCTAACTCTATAAACCATGAGATTTATCCACTCCTGCACTGTAAGAATGGCAAAATGAGAATGACAAGCCAGTAAATTTCGGAGGCATGACCTGCACGCCCTTCCGCTTTATGAGACAAACTGAACTACTTGAGGTCAGATCAGAGCATTTTGAAGTGGATATGCTTCCTTAGTTAAAAATAAGGATGCTTCAGGGAATTGAAAAAATACACATTGTTTTCCCAGCAGTGATTTTTTTTTTGTTGTTGTTTTTTTTTTTTTTTTTTCTTCTTGCCTGATATTGACATTTCAATTTATGCTAATTTATACCACTTGAAAAGCCCAAATAAATCACTCAGGCAGAACTGAAGAGAGGGTGAGTGTAAGGAAATTAAAATTATGAAGTTGATGTCTGTGCTAAGATAGCACTTGAGACACAAAGCATTTGCAATCACTGTAGCCTGTATCTAATCTGTATGATACTTAATTAGTTTTTCAACAAGTGGTTTGAATTCCTTTGAAAATTTGTGGACCTTTGTTTATTGCTAACCAGCCTCCTCATGTCCACACAATAAATGATCATAGAGCTGGGGCCATCTGGAAACCTGAAAACAGGATGTTTTTCAAGTCTTGATAAAGACAGATTTAAAAAAAAATAAAAAGAAGCAATAAGGTATCAAAACTCACCCTTTTACCCAGTTATTCCATACAGAAAAAATTGTGGGAAGGATCTTCAGATGGCTGATCCATTTGATCCATTGAGTTTTCTACAGTAACAAGAAAAACTGCATTCATTGGGCAGAAAGGCAGAAGGAAATGAATTCCTGAATGTTGCCCATGAAGACAAAGTACATATTCTGAAACTGGATCTGAAGAAGGAGTGACCATGGGCAATCAGTCCAAAAGCAGTCACAGCCCCTGGAGCCAGAACTCCAGGAGGACTAGTTTGAGACGTTGATAAGGAGACACAAAGATAGAATGCTAATCAAGTCCAGGTTGGCAGGTGCCCATCCAAAATTTGTTTCAGAATATGGAATTCCAATGGTCAGAGAAAATTGGGGTGAATATCTGTAGCCAAAATTTCCTTGCTACCAATGTTAATCCAGATAGTGAAACAGGTTACCCAAGAAGTCTGTAGACTTTTAATATCCTTGGAGATATTAATCAGATTTGTAGGACAAGATTCCAGGAATCAGATCTAGTCTTGAAGTCCTTTTTTGACCAGGGGTTGGGACAGGAGAATTTCTTGAGGCTCTTTCTGACTTGAATTTTGTTATCGTTCTGAAAACTGTGTGTGCCCTTTTTAAAGGAGGAAGGTAGAGAGTAGGAAAGCAGAGGCAACAAAAATACAGCTTCACAGGAGAAATCATTTTTAGGTCAACTATGACCTATTTTTGTCCCAGGTTGTTCAGAAATCTTTGCTAAACTCGAAGATGACACACCATAATGAGCAATACTCATATACTGTGTAATTGTTTCCAGTGTGCTTGTACAGACTCCTGCAGATGCAAGGACACATCAAACACCAGCACCTGCAGGAGATGCACCTCACACTGGGTGATGTACGGAGTTGTGGGAGATGGAGGAATTGCCCTTTCCTGAGGCAACAGGTAACAAGCTGGTCAAGTGCTGGAGATAACACATGCAGAGAATCACTTTCCAATTGCCTGTTTTAACAAAGAGGGATTGCAAGACTGTCACTTTAATAGGAAACAGATAAACCAAAGCTGGAGAGGAAAGCTAAATGTGCTCAAATGTCTGTGAGAGCCTGGCTCCAAGGACAGCCACCTACAGGGACATATCCACAATGAGGGACACAGAAGAGTCTTTGTCCAGGAGAAGAATAGAAAAGTCTACAGTAATTCAGATGAATAGAAGGACAGAGAGAGAGAGAGAGAGAGATCTCAACATTTGCACATTAAACAATTTTTTTTTTCATTTCTTCATATTATTTTGTTTTTTAAGAATATTTTTAATTTATTGCCACAGGTGAGTGAGAATGCCAGAAGTCTGGATGCAGTAAAAAAGCCGTGGGTAAATTAAAAGTGGGGGAAAAAATCTGTCAAAAACCATTAAATGTAAAGATTGCACCTCTGTCAGAGGAAGTCCCTAATACTAGAAAATTGTCACTGTGTGCTGGCCCTGAGCCAAATAACTGATTTCTGATTGTACTAGGTTTTGCCCACCACTTTTGTTTCCCTAAGTGTTTAATATATGGGTCTAGAACGGACCTGCTATAATAGGCATTACTCATTTGAGACCAATTTCTGGCAGCCACATCACAGCAGCACAACTCTGGGAAAGCCTAGAGTTGAGAGGTGATGGCAGTGCTCTTGCTCCAGCAGAAGCAATGAGTTTGTGGCAGAAATTGCCAACTGAGGAAATGTGCCCAGCATCCTAGGATCATCGAGTTCCAATCCCCCTGCCATGGGCAGGGACACCTCCCAGTAGACCAGGTTGTTCCAAGCTCCATCCATCCTGGTCTTGAATACTTCCAGGGTTGCAGCATACACAGCATCTCTGGGGAATCTGTTCCAGAGTCTCCCCACCCTCACAGGGAAGAATTTCTTTCTTATACCTAATCTAAAGCTGTCCTCTTTCAGCTTGAAGCAATTCTCCCTTGTCCTGTCACTACATGTCCTTGTAAAAGTCTCTCTCCAGATTCCTTGTGAGACTCCTTCAGGTACTGGAAGGGGCTCTAAGGTCTCCCCAGAGCCTTCTCTTTTTCAGATTCAACAATCCTAATTCTCAGCCTTTCAAGGAGTCTGACCACATGAATATGATTGCCTCCCTTATACATTTATGTATCGATAACTGTTTACATTCTGCCTTGGAGCACTGCAGAAAGAGCCTGAACTGCTAATCCTGAAGGAGTTGGACTGAAGTCATCCCTCTGGCCAAACTGGAGCTGTATAGCAAGACTCCTTTCTCTTGAGTCAAGAGGAATCACTGTGATGCCTTTCAACAGTATTTCAGCACAAACCCTAACCCCTTTACACAGCTATTAATCTCACGTGCCAGAGCTGAGCATAGTTGGAAGCCTTTAGCAGAGATAACACAGCCACAGAGGTTGCCCTGAGGTTAAAGCCTGCTGCTGTGGAAATGAAATATTTGCATAACCTTTTCTGTCAGGAATTTATGTGGTGAGCACATGCATTCATTCAGGCTGCTTCCTCAGTGCTTCACTGAGGCTGCCAGACAGGGGAGAAACAAAGCAGTGTGTTTTTGGGAAAGAACATGATTATCAGCCCTAAATGGGCATGGTGGGGCTGTGATGGGGAGTACAGGCACAGTTGCCTAGGGAGAAAGTATCTAGAGGAGGCCATGATTGGGCATGGGCACATCCTGTACCCATCAACCAGTGCAATTGCTTGGTGTCCCTGGTCACCCTGGGCACAGAGACTGTACATCAGGACCTGGCTTTTCACTCTCCCTGTGGCTGTAGGTTTGTGAGATCCTCCTCACACCTGGAGGAAAGTGGGTACTGATCACTCATTGTCCATCTTGGAAGAGAAATGTATCTCCTGCTAGACAACTGCTGCCCCAGCTCACCAGACCAAGGTCCAACTCAAGAAGCTGCTCTGTAATTAAACTCAGGGTTAGGAAGCCTTTGTTTTGAATCCAGGACTTGCAGCAACTCCATTTGTCCTAAAAATGTGACCTAATTGCAGCCTTTGAATACCTAGGGAGGCTACAAGAAATCTGGAAAGATTTCTGACAAGGTCATGGAGTGACAGGACAAGGGAGAATAGCTTTAAACTGGAAGAGGAGAGATTTATATTAGGTATTAGGAAGAAATGCTTTCCTGTGAGGGTGGTGAGGCCCTGGCACAGGTTGCTCAGAGAAGCTGTGGCTGCCCCATCCCTGGAAGTGTTCAAGGCCAGGTTGGACAGGGCTGGGAGAAACCTGGCATAGTGGAAGGCATCCCTGCCCATGGCAGGGGCGTGAAACTCAATGATCTTTAGGGTCCCTTCCAACCCAAATCATTCAGTGCTCACACATGACTGCCACACTACACTTTGTGGGGCTGCCCTCCTGGTGTTACCGACCTTCAGATGCTTTTCTGGCACTCAGAGGACAAATAGTTGCTGACACTCCTGCTCTCAGACTACTCAGTTGTTTGTTCTTTTCCTCTTAAACTGCCTGTTTTCCTAAGCTTCATTACAACGTGCTGTACATAACTGGAGAAAGCTACCAACCACATCTGCCCAGAGAGCGACTATCAGTGGATACAACTGTGCCTTTATTGTTTCCTCCTTTTTTAAAACCAAACAAATGGATATTTTCATTGCATTTAAGACTCTCTTATACTTTCAGAAAACACATATTGTTCCCTTCTGATTTCATCTGACAAAACACATGCTGGCTGGTTTGTGTTTATTTATTTTTCTTCCTTCCTGGAATTTTCAAAGCAGTGAAATAATCTCAGTCAAATTTACCCTCCTGTTTGTGCAAGAGAATCAATAGTTATTGTGCCTTAAATGTATCAGAGACATTCTTTGGTGTAAGATAATCTTATCCCTGCCCAATGCTGTATGGAATGAATACAGGTTCCTAAAGAGATGCTTTTAATTTAGAATTTGCTCTGAGATGTGCCCTTTGTAGAAATGCATTTTTACAATTAGAAATTAAAAAGACTACAAGAAATCTCACCATGACCAAGGAAAAGATTCAACGCTCAGCATGTGTGAAAGTGTTGTGCATAATAATGACTTGAACACTACCAGATGTAATAAGTGCCTTCTACTGGATGGTCTCAGAAGATTCTGAGGGTTGAGAAGGAGTTTTCTGTGCTGGTAATGTGCCCAGAAGGTCAAATTCATGGTTCCCCACGCAAGTTCTGAGCCAGCCAAGTTACCAAGCAAGAAGGCAGCTGTGAGTTTAGTGCCTGATCAAGATGGAAACCTGAGTTGTGTGAGCAAGATCTGGAGCACACAGGAGCCATGAATTCCTTTTCCACCAGCATTTCAAACTAGTACACCTGGGCTGAAACACTTCTGCTCTGTAAAAACCTCAGTTTTCTCAGTTGAGAGAGCCTGAGATGTTTGGAAAAAGTTTTTGCTCTGAGATTTCCATATCCCAGCCTATGGACATGTTGAACACTGCAGGATCAGATCTAAATTATGAAGAGAGGGAAAGTAGAGATGGCTGCTCACACCTCTCAGGATAACTCAGTGCATCAGAAATGGGTTGAAGTGCCACCTTTGAGTGACCAAAGTAGAGGCAAGTCCTCAGATGCTGCAAACTGGTAATTTATGGCAGCAAAGACTCTGCTTGTGGATATTTTTTGCCATAAAGGGCAATGGTCTCTCGCAGCATCTGGCAAACTTCAGAGGAGCCCCCAGCAATGAGGTGAATGCCTCTTGACAAGCTCAGCTGCTGTTAGCTCACACTCAGCTGCACAGCACTGATGTGGAAAGGAGCTGGGGAAAGGTCACCCTGGTCTCGTGCAAGAAAAACAAGAAACCCCAGATGAAAGAGAAGGGGGAGTTCCCAAAGCTGCATCCAACAGAGCAGGATTTCACCCAGCTTTTTGGGTTCCTCTGATGAGCAAGTGAGACACATCTGAATGGATCTTGCAGCTTATTCCTAAGGACAGCTTCATGGTTTTTTCTTTTAAAGCCTCTACATCATTCCCCATCTGTTTGCTTACTTGTGGAGGGAAAAGGAATTAATTATTTACTTCTCTTTCTGAAATCCTGTTTGTGGAGTTGATTTTACATCTTCAGAGCTTCCCTTTATGTTCTGTAGGGCTCCAGACTATTTTATTAATACACATTTTTGCATATCATTTGGAAACTTGATCTGGAGGTAAACCCTGGTCAGAAATGTCTAATTTATTAGATGAACACAGCCACTGAAAAACCTAAAATTCCTACTAATGCAAATCCCAGCCTTGAAGGACCAAGTGCATGAGTCATCCCACGAAAATGTGGTCAGGACAGCTGCTCTTGCATCGTGTTAGGCAGGTGGGTATGTCTGAATGCAGGCAAAGAAGCCAAAAAACCACAGATCTGGCTCAAGAGACAAGTGCCAATGGATTTTACTGTGAACTGCCCCTGCTGCTTGGCTGGAAAGTTGCTTGACTGGAGATCTGTCAGGGCTTCATGTAACTCATGATGTATCTTGTCTCATAATTTACAGAGCCCATCTTCACACATGTAAGAAGGTCAGAGCGGGACTGTATTGATCTTTTCAAAAGAAACCTCTGCCTTGATAAGGAAATCAAGAGACACGGTTTTTTTTGTTGATAAAGTCAGCATTCCCATTCTCTCATACTCTTCTTGTTCTGCCCTCAGGCACTGCAGCCCTCCAGCAAAGGCTGGAGCCCAGGACTGACCTCGTCTGTCATTAACTCTTTCCCAGGCTGTAGTTCTTTCTTTTGCATGTTAGAATTCCATGTCCTTAAGCTCTAATTAATTCATATACACAATTGTTCTTGATGAAGCTGTTCTCCTTTGTAAATCCCAGAGCCTTCCATTTGAAGAAGTCGAGGATTTAATTCCAGCTACTGCAGTGAAGCAGAGACAGTGTACTGATATCTGTGTTCCCTCCTGGACTCAAAAACCTGTGGAAACCACGAGTTCACACTGCCGGGGGTTCATTTGGAAAATTAAAATTTCTGTGAAGATATAAACATAAAGCCAAAGAAGTCCAATATTTTTCTCTCAAGAAAGCAGTGGTATTTCACCAAACTAACCAAATCCACAGCATGTAACTTGGGAACAGTTGTTATCCTAAGTTGTTTTTATTCTGCTTGCTGGTGCAGCCCAAAGAGCATGGAAAACAAACTGGATATCTGCAGAAGTGTTGGACATGCATTATGACCTATCATAGAAGGCAAGGATAACTCAGGTTCTTGTTTATAAATGCCTTGGGGCAGATTAGAGTGAAATAATGATCTGAATGATCTGTGTTTGTAAATGTACACATGTAGCATTTACTGTCGAATAATTTGTCTGCACAGAAAGATGGGTATGCACCCATTTTGGTTGTTATCCATAGTAAAATGACAATATAAAAGCAGAAAGATATCACTTATATATCTATTTTATATATATAGCATGTAAGAAAGAGAAGGAAAAGATAAAAGTAGAAAGATCTCACCACCTGTAGGGCTCACAATAAAACTTTGTTATTGCAGTTTTGGTGTCTGTTGATCAAAGTGGTGATCAGAGACCAGACTCATCAACTGTTGAGGAAAACCCCAGGAACATCCCCTCTATTGGATTTATGTCTGCTCAGATTCAGGTGGGAATGCCCAGGTACCTCCCATGGGGCAGGGGGTTTCAGCTGGATGTTGGTTTGCCTCTTTCCTTACCTTGTTCCACACCAGCTGTAGCCTGAGGTGAGCTGTGCTCGCCCTCTCACCTGGGCAGGTACTTTGCACATTCAGCTTCCCCCTGAATATTTCAGCCATCAACATTCCAGTGTCTCTTCCAGTATCAGTGGTGGACACATTCCTCTCCACAGACCTAGGATGATTGGACAATAGTGCCCTCTTTATTTTATCTCAAGTTCCTATCACAGTCCTCATTCCACGTGGAAGGCATATTTGGGGAGGGGTGGCCTTTGGTGGCCGCCGATGAGAAGCTCTCTCTTTGCAGTTTGCCACAGTGGACAAAAGTCTTTAGGTCTAGGTCTTTAGAGGAAGATCTGCTTGTTGAGGGTTTTTTTTTGGTCTTAATTTTCTCTCCAAAATACCACTGGGCTATAATATTCAAATAAATTCATCTGCGTCTAAAGTCTGGTTTCTATGACAATGTTTTATGGACACATATGGGGCAAAGGCCATTCTTTGGTCCAGAGGATATGGCAGGTTAGTGTGTGTATAATTAAACATCCTGACTTGGAAAGGGAAATTCGTTCTGCCCTTTGGGAGCAGTCCCTGGCTTGTGCTGCTCCTCAAATCATATTTAGCATTGCCTGGGAAAGAACTCCTTGAGAGGCTTGAAATGTGCTCCAAGATGGAAGTGGTCCAGTCAGTGACAAATCAGTGCCCAAGCCTGGGTGCTTCTTACCTTTCCAGTGCAGACCATTGTGGCCAAAGGCTTGGATGCAGAACAGGGATGCCTCTGTAGTCAGGGCATGCCAGGAAAGCTGTTAAACATCTTGTCAAGCTTGTGATGACAACCTCTGCAACCTCTGTGGATGATACTTGATCTGCATGTCTCTCCTCACTCTTGTCCTGTTAAATAAATATTCTGAGCATGGACCTATGTGTGATCTCACCTCAGCCAGCAGGGTCTCACCTCCCTCTCCTGCTGTAGGGAAAACAGCACAGAGCCCTGAAATGTGACACAAATAAAAAGTAACCATTGCTTTTGCTCATGAAAATGCATCTCTCAGAGCCCTGTGACTTGCCAGTGCCCTGACCGAATGGCTGCTCTCCTGAGGCAGCTCTCAGATCAAGGTGAAAAAACCACAAATAATGACTCAGGTCATGCACACAATTCATCATCATACTATTAATCAGGATGGCTGTTCCCCTTTCTCTCCCAACACACACAAATCCCTGATGGAGTTTCAGGATCGGAGAAACCTATTAAAGAGTCGTTTTTACAAAATGAGAAAGGGAGCCATGCCCAGCAATGCTGCATGAAAAGGCAGATTCACTGCTGTGGTGATGTTTGTCATCAGAGCAAACAATTTCTTACAAGTCTGCAGGAAAATGCTGCAACCCCAGGGTGGGACTGATGAAATTTCTGTGCTTGAATGGGTACTGGGTGTATATTACATCTCCCTTCTGGCACGAGAACTGAGTCAATGGCATTTGGTCAATCTTAGCACATGTATTGCCTGAAGACATGTTTGTCTGAGGAAGTGGGGGGTAAATCTGTGGACAAGCAAAACCTGAATAGTTTGTGAACTGTTAAATGAGATGCCCTAAGCCAACCTGTAAATATTGCACTTTTCCCCTTTACACAAGATGCCTTTGGCCAATAACTGCCAAGACTAAGATGGTCCAAGTTATTGGAAGCAATTTTGTATCATAGACGTGTTCTGGACTGAGCTCATGCTGTTTCCTAAGAAAAGACCTCTTCCTTAGATAGATTTCTGTCTTTGACAGGGGTACAGGAGATTTCTTAGGTACTCATCACACCTCACAACAAAAATAGCATTTTATGAAGCAAAAAAAGCTTTAAAGGAATGTTTTCTGAGGGTATGTTGGCACTGGTGACTAGGAAAAAAAAATACAAGCTAGGAGCAAAAAAAACGAGCGCAGACTTTAAAGTAGTAGAAAAGAGGACATCTTGCTGGTTTTGTGGATTTATTTAACTTACTCTTTCTTTCCCAAATCACTTCTCTTTGCTTTTACACCTTGCTTCCATCTCCCAAACATGACTTTGGGAATCTGAGGTTCTTGGTGGGAGGCCTGAGGCAGAAGGACTAAAGAATTACCAGGATTAATGTGGAGCTGGTGTCATAGTCCCTGGAGACTGTGAGTGATTGAAACAGCTTTGGAAGTAGGGGGTCAATTTGGGAACCAGAGTTGAGGGACTGGCACCACACTGAGGTTAAAGTTCAGGTGTTGGGATGGTATTGGTCATACTTAAAAACCAAAAGCTGCCTGCTGTGCACTGAAGGGAAGAGGAGATATTGCTTCCATGGAGAAGAGAACAGGTCCTGGGATGACAGGACATGAGAGAGGCTGCATTGGCTGTGTAGCCTCATGTCCTGATTCTGCCAGCGCCCAGGATGACACCAGGTATAAGAACAAGGTAAAATTATTCTTCTGGCATCCAACCACTTGGTGTTCAGGGATTTCCTGAGCTGGAGTGGTTCCTGTGTATTTTGTAAAATCAGTGGCTCTCTTGGCATGAACACACCATGAAAACTCATCACTTCTCAGCACCTACAACATCCTGTGGTGAAGAGTACCCCAGCTTCATGATGAACCTCATTGGGTTTGCTTTGAACTTGCTCCATGGGAGAGTTTGAAGCCCATTCTTACTCTCTCTGTCTTATCTCCATTAGAGAATAAAGTGCAGCAGAGGGAGAGGTATCAGGTGGGACTAAGGAAGGATGTGTTCCTCCAACAGGTCACAACAGACAGGCATGCCCAGCCAAGCCTTGTCCCTATTACTTCCCCCAGGAAGGATGAAGGGGTAGAGAGATGGAGGAGTGAAGGGGTGGAGAGGCAGAAAGATGAAGCCATGGAAGTGCTTATGGATGGAGCAAGCTCAGTGTCCCCTCTGTCCCCACTGTGCTCGAGCCGTCAGTGAGACCTATGGACAGCAGTTCCCTGCAGAGGCTGCAATTTCAAAATGGTTTAAATTTCTGGTGATACAGAAGTGGAAACAGAGCAGATGACAGTGCTGCTGATGGGCTTTATTAAAGGGTCCTGCTGGGCACTGACCTGACAAGGACACTGCTTTCAGTGTCCTCAGGATTATTTGGTTAAATAATGAAAGCATAAGAGTTCTGGATTTTTCCCTCCTGTTATTTTTTTCCTTCACTCTGTCATTGTTTTATTATGACCACATCCCTCTCCAGCTGCACATTAGCATTCGCCTCTCTCCAAATCCTGCTCCCTCATTTCCTGCCCACACTGCTCCCTTTTCCTGCTCTTCCCCAGAGAAGACAGTCACACAGTCAAACAGGAGCAACTGTGTGGATACCAGTGTGGAATCATCGCTCACCACTGCAGCACAGCACCAGGAGGACAATGACACCAAGAAGGGCAGATTCCTCCTTGCCATCTCTCTCTGCTGTGAGGCAGAGTTACCATGCTGCCATGGCCTTTCCCAGACTGATACTGCCTCACTTTCCTTTACCTGGCAGCACTTTCCAACTTGTCTATTGACTTGAGAAACAGCTGTGTGGATGGTGCATCAGAGATAAAACAGGAATTTCCATATGCAGTGTCTGTTATGTTGCATTCCTTATGGCTCTGGAGTTCCTACTGCCACCCACACATTTATGTGTAAGACACTGCCTATAGCTCGATATAAAGGCCTCTAAAGAATATGGTTGTTCACAGAAAAGAAAAGTCATAAAACCAACTTGTTCTCAGCAAGTGATGAGCTGGTCCCTAATTGAGAGGATGGTGATGATAGAGCAGGAGTTTTGGTGAGGGCTCTCCTGTTTGCGACTGTGAGGTTGCACTGAGATGCTCAACCTGAATGCAGTTTAAATTGAGAAACTGGAAGTGATCTGAAGTGAAAGGAAAATAATTTGTTTTGCTCCCTTTGCTCGCAGCACATTTTCCCCTTTAAATTAGCTGACATGAGAGCATGGGCACTGAAAAACGAGAAGGAAAAAAATACCATGGGAATTCATTTCTTTGTGTTTCATACAGGGCTGAGTTTCAGCTAATAAAGCAGAAGGGAATGTGCTGTGTGAGAGAACAGAGCTCTGGCACTCGCAGGCAGGGAGCTGAGGAAGCACAGCAGGTCACTCCCTGGGTGTGTGATGTGGGTGCATCCTTCACACATCAGTTCTGACCTCTCCTGGGGGGCACTCAAGCAAACCCGCATGAGAGAGACAAAGGGGTTTGTTTTCCAGGGAGTGCCTTGAAGATCAGATGCCAGCAGCCTTCTGGGATATCTGTCTTGGTGCAAGCCTGTGAGAAAATTCTGTCAGCGTCAACATTTTTGAAATGAGTATCTGATTTTAGGGACGTTTTGGTCATGCCTTACTACTCAATAGAAAAGATATCAGAAATTATGATGATGAAATTCTATGCCTTTGCTGGACTTGATTCACCAGAAGTTGGGTATTTAGTAGATATGAGAATAATGAAGTTTTATTTTAGCCCTCCATTATCTGAGAAATAAAATTCAAACAAATTCATGAGCATTCCCTTTCCCACTGGCACTGCTTTTCATTCAATACTTTTAAAAACAAAGCCCAGACCTGAATATTGCTTGAGGGTACTGTGTCCTTTTAGAATAGAGCTTGCAGATACTTCTCATGTGCAACCCTGAACAGAACATGATAATAGCTGATTTTGTGAAAATCCAGTTTGGGACAGGCTCTTGGCCAGGGATGGGCTCTGTAGTATGGGATGGGCACTGATATTTTGGGATATTGGGAGCTCATAAAGGGAGCTCACAAGAAGATGGAGAGCAGCTCTTGGCAAGGGTGTGTAGTGAGAGGACAGAGCACAATGGCCTCGAGATGAAGGAGGGCAGGGTCAGATTAGATATAAGGAAGAAATTCTTTACTGTGAGGGTGGTGAGGCCCTGGCACAGGTTGCCCAGAGAGGTTGTGTACTCCCCATCCCTGGAAGTACTCAAGGCCAGGTTGGATGGGGCCTGGGGACAACCTGGTCTAGTGGAAGGCGTCCCTGCCCATGGCATGGTGTTGGAACTGGATGATCTTCAATGTCCCTTCCAACCCAATCCATTCTATGATTTTATGGTTTTATGTGATATTTAAGTATAATCTACTCACTTGAGAATATGGCTGGACCATTGATTTTTTAACCATTTCAATATGTCTGTGTTTTTTAGCAGGGCAGTTCAGCAACTTCTAGCAGCTCAGTGTTTCACAGGAAACAGAGGAATATTGAAGCTGTCTCCTTGTTCCGTGGAAACATTAACAAACAGACCTGTCACCTTACAGCAGCTCATTGAACCTATTTTTGAAAGCTCTTTTAGGGATGGTTTGCACCTCTCCCTGGGTGAACTCCTCCAGTGTCTGGCTGCTTGGATCAACAGCTTGCAAACATCTTGCAAAAATTTCTGTTCTCTTTTCCACAGGCTTATTCCAGACAAGAGACATCAGGGCTTGATTTAACCCGAGGCAATCACCAATGTAAAGCATAAGGCTGACAATTAGTGTTGAAGAAGCAGCAGATGGGGGGGACTCTGCTGCTGCCTGACCTTACTCCCCACTCAGAGGACACCTGTCACCTGTGACAGTCCTGATCCTCCAGCAGTGCCGAGCTTCTTGCCTCTGCTAAATGGTCTCTGTTTGCTCTTCTGTTCAGAGCAGTGCTTAGCTGGAAAATGTCCAATTTTGTGACTAACAGCTGTTACTGTAGGAGTGACAGGCTCTATTAATCTAAAACAATCTCCAACCTTAGCTGCACAGCCAAGCAAAGGGACCTATCCCAGGGAAACTCTGCTGCTGCAGATATGTGATGCATTAAGGCTTTTAGAAAGGCAGAGAGCATTTGCAATCTGTCAGGAAAATAGAACAGCTTATGGGAAAATAACCTTCACTACCAGCAGCATCCAGCCAGGTCCTTTTGCATCATATTTGTCTGTTGGGTCCCTACTTGGTCCTTAAGAGAAATAAAAAAATAGAGAGTGGGCTTGTGATATCATTTTGATGTTGTTACCTTTTCCTCTGTGATATTCAGGAAATTACCTTGGAGCCAAATTTCATTGTGTCAGTATTTTAAATAGTTTGCTAAAAGGGTCATCCTGGAGGCCCCATCAGGAAGTGAAGTTACCAAGGCAAAGTGAGCTCACCCTGCACTGGCTCTGCAGTTGCCACTCACAGGAACTTCTTTTGACATATAGCAAGTGAGGAGAATTGTGTCAACTTAAACTTCCTCCATTTTTTGGTCAGTGAGTGACCTACAACTTGTGAAGCTGCAGTAACTCAGACCTGTGTCTCATTTTTTTGTTTTCCTGGTAGTGTTGCTTTCAGTCATGACAGAACTGTCACAGAATCATAGAATGGTTTGGGTTGGAAGGGACCTTGAAGCCAATCTAGTTCCAACCTCCTGTCCTGGTCAGGGACAGTTTCCACTAAACCAGGTTGCTCACTTTGCATTTCTGTAATTCCTCCTTCCCATGGACTTCATTAAGCTTAAAAATAAAAGGAATTAAAATACCTTCACCTTACTCTTAATTAGACATTTTTTTCCCTTTTCAGGTTTCCAGGGATAAAAATCAAATCTGTTTTTATGTCACACATTTGCCTTCGTTTGCAGAGTGCCATGGATGAAAGTCACAGGGACTGGTGTTTGTTTTTGCAATAAAGCTTCAGGGGAGTCTGAAAGCTGTGAGCCTACAGAGAGGTAACATACACAAGAGAACTTGAAAAAGAGCATCTCTTGCTTAAATTTAGGAGCTTCAGAGACCAGGCAAAGGCTGTGATGCAGAAAGCTTTGAGGATAGTCAGAGGAGAGCCTGAATTACCCATCTGAGCCCAGCCACATGCAGGCAAGGAGACAAGAAAAGGGACCAGGTGTGGTAACATGTAGAGAAAACCTGTCCTGACATCCGAGATTTTATGAGGTTTGGATGGGGAGATGGCTGACTTGCTTCTAGGACACCAGCTAGTTTTTTCACTCAGTCCTGGCTGGCAGAAGTAATCACAGTGTATAACATCTTGCACCTCTCCCAAGGTGTTGTCCAGAGGCAAATTCCAGAGCCAAGTTCAGAGGGTTCTCCTGTGCTTATGTTTGCTGAGATTCCATATCTCTCCAGGTTCCTGCAGGTGCTCCAGCTTTCACAAATTCAGCAATTTTTGCATTCCTGGAAGTATGCAAACTGACACTGAAATGTTATTTCAATTGATTTCCAGCTCCCTGGAAATATGAGAAACACAGATTTTGCTCAGACCTGCCCTTGACTTTCCTAAACTCTTCCCACAAGCACTTACCTGTATTATAGCTCTGTCCAGAGAAGGATTATGGTCTCTCCTGCTGCCAGGACCTCCTGTGGTGTTTCCTCACTTGTTCACCTCCTTCTGATGCTCCAGCAGTGCCTGGAAGAAAATGGTTAATCCATGTGCTTGTGTTGGCATATGCACAGAGATCAGAATCCTGTCCTACTCAAATTCATGATTTAGGGATCTTTTTGTTTACATATAGATTTATTTAACCAAAATAACAGCATGGACAGGAGGCAAGCACTCAGAAAGCAACCCTTCCACTCCTCTAGTTCCTGTCTCTGCTGTCCCACCAGCATGGCCTTCAAGAGCCCTTTATGGTTATATATGAATTTGGTCATTTTATGGCTTCCCTACCCTTTATGATGTTTACTTCTACATGCTGTGGTACAGCAAAATCCCTCATTCTCTGCTCCTCAGGGGATCCATGAGTGTTTCATCCCCCTCTGGATCGCAAACTGCTGGTCACATAGAAGGTGTCTTCACTTTCCTACCTTAACTCTCAAAAAATTGCAGGTTGTGGTGGTGGTAAAAAGGCAGGACTTGAAGACAAAAATAAATAAAAGCAGCTCATTTAATCAATTGGTGGCATTTACAACAAAATTCAGAAAATGTACAGCACACCAAAAGGAAGGGACTTTGAATCCCTAGATTTTGTTGAAAGGCTGTAAAAATGTCTGAGAATTGTAAAAATGTATTTTGGTTTGTGGATGGCCTCTCAAGTCACTGCAGTTTCCTGGTGCTATAATAATAAAAGCCAGAAAGACTGCTCAGCCCAGTTTTTGAGATCCAATTGATTGACAGGAGGACTAATCCCATGGAAACCACATAATCTGCCCCATTTTCTTCTCATAAGACCCTCATGCATGACTGAGTCTCATTTACCTCTGAACCATTCATGTAATTACATCTCTCTAAGTATAACTTTTTTTCCTGGCAAAGGTGTTTAGAAAGATGAGATTGAATGTCTCTGCCAACTGCACAGGGCTTTAGTCTCTGCACTGTAGAAAAATACAAACTTCATTCTTCTGATTCCTTCACTGTTTCGATCTCCTCTGCACATTTCCATGTGCAGTAGAACAGGGATGTAATTGCTATCTGGTACCCATTTTCACTCTGAATTCAGCTCCTCTTCAGACAGGCATTTTGTTCAAATCAATATCAGATCTTGTGGAAAATTATCAAGACTATTTCTGCCAGCTGTACTGATTAAGGGTAGGAAAGGGAAATTTGGGGTCGGGCAAGCGGAGATGTTGATTGTTTAGTAAATGCATGATAAGATGTTTTCAACGACAAGAGTAATTGAAATGCACAGTGGAACAGACTCATGCACAATGAGATGTCTCTGATTTTTCCTGTCATCTTGGGAAGCAGCAAAATTCCTGTGGCTGTTTTGGTATGTGAGGGAGATGCTGGCAAAAATCTATATTTTCCCTATGTCCTGTGTGTTGAATGATATATAAATAATTATGAAAGAACTCAATAACAGCTCCCCATCTTATTCCCAAGCTCTGTAAGGCAGCCACATGAGAACACAGTGACACCAGCATGGTGGCAGGAGGAAAGAGGTGTCATGTTTTGTCTCTACTCATTGTTTTGCAATTTTGGAGAACTACAGGCTCTCCTGGAGTCCTGATTGCTACCAGGGTCTAAGGCATGTCACAGCCTCAAGGACAGAGACTCCACAGATGTTTTCTTCGTGAAGTGGACCACAAAATCATTTAGGCTGTAGAACCTCTGAACCCATCAAGTTCAACAGTTTACCCAGCACTGCCGAGCCCACCATTAAACAGGGTCCCAAGTGCCTCATCCACACAACTTCTGAACACTTCCAAGGACCATTACCCACTCTTGGGACGTTCTCTCCCAGTCATATTTCTTTTTCCCTGAGCAGAAATGGCCACTGGTACAGGGGCTTGCCCAAGTCCTCAGCTGACCAAAGGTTTGGAGGCCATGCTCTGAAAGCAAACCTGGGGTTTGATGGTGAGTGAGCAGAGCTCCCAGTTGAGATGCCCACTTCAAGCACTGCTGGGCAGCAGGTTGTGCCCTCCACACTTCAGATCTTTTTCTCTGCCTGCTTCTCATTTCCAAGCTTTTTCTGCTGCACTGAAGCACTCCTGGAAGTGATGGATGCTAATGGCAGAGTGGCCAACAGCAAAGCTGCTCAGCAGGAGGGGAGCTCTCCAGCCTTGTGTGAGGAATTTGCATCACTGTAGCACCAGGGGTTCTCATGAGAGGATCAGGGCTCCGTTTGGTGGGGATCTGTATGAATAAAAAACAGCAGAGCTCTCAGTCTTGGGAATCAGGAATGTGCAGCAGCATCTGAAACCAGTGAGAGAGGAGAAGGTGTGGGAGTAAAGGAGGAAAACTGCTTCCTAGGGACAGATAAAGCCATTTGTGCTGCTTAGCCTCAGCCAAATCCTTGTGCAGATCTACCAAGTCTTCATAAGCACGATTTGGTAAAAATGAAGAGATAATATTAACAATAACAATATTAATGAACTGCTGCTTAAGATGGTTTAATTTCTGAATTGACCATGTTAAAGGTGATGAGGGATGTTTACAGGCCACCTCTGATAAGAATAAGGAGCTTGTACACTTTAACTGCTTGAAACTCATGGCACACCTGGTTTTGGGTGTAAATGTCTCAGGTCAGGATCTAGCCCAATAAACCTGGACAACTAGGTGACCTATAAAGCCCCTTCTTAATTACAGGGTAGCTTCAGGAGCAGGGAGGAGAAAGAGAAAGGAGAAAGAGATGCTGCTTGATGAATAGCAGTATGGGAGGCATAAATTAAAGCATAACTGGGGAGCAGTATGGGAGCATAAATTAAAATTTATAATATTTAACATTTTTAAAGTTTGTTGCTCTTTGATTGTCATTTAAACCATTCTCTGACACCAGAATTCCTCCATGTGCAGAAAATAACACAAAGTACACTATTCACTGTGTTAAAAAAAAAAAAAATAAAAAGAAAATGGAAACCTGATCTTTGTCCTTAAACTCTTACATGAACAGCAGAGCAAAAGTCTCATTTTAGAGCCTGTGTGCAGCTCCTTTCCCTATATGAAAATGCCTCTGTGGCATTTCTCTTCTGACTCAGAAGTTCATGGTTATAGAAAACAAATTTTGGATGACCCAAGGGCTAAGTTACAGCCACCTGCCCAGGCTTTGGGAGTGGCAGTCACCCAGCCCAGAACAGCTTGAGGATCTGGGCAATGCCCTCTGCAGAAAATGGAGCCACAGAAAACATTGTCTGCTGGTTCCTGCAGGTCTGACATGGAGAAACTCCTTGCTCTGCTCAAAATCAGGCATGCAAAATTCTCACTGTGCATCTTCAGCTTTTGTAATTGGCACAGAAGAGCTGAACAGGGTGAGAATGGTGCAGAAAATCCTGGGCTACAAAAGATTTCTGGTCAAGCCATTTCCTCAAGACAGTATAGACTTCAAACCACGCCTGTCTAACCTTTACTTAAATATCTCTGCTGATGGAAATTTTGCAGCTTCCCTGTTTTAATGACTTCTGTAGGCTTTTGCTTCCTTTTCCTTATTTTTTGGTAAAATTAAATGCTTTAAGAATTTTCTGTGTCTCTCTCAAGCAATCCATTCCCTTTTTGATGGTCTTGAATTTTTCTGTTTTGTCTGTATTTTTGCTTCTGCAGAAAGAGCAGTTTCCAGCTGTGGCTACAAGTAGATATTGTGGTTATGTGATGTGATCTTCTTTAAGAGACTCGTATGTTTATCTAAAAATAGAAACAGTCAAAAAGACCTTTTCTTTTTTTCTTTTTTTAATTAAGACTTTTATCAGGTCATTACATGAAAATTAATCTTCTAATCAGAGATTGTCATATTCCTTTAGGTTAATACTGCAAAATAACACCTGGGGGACTTTTAGACATTAGACAGCTAATTGTCTGTAAAACTTCTGTTCCAAAACCTGAGGAGCCTTGTGCTGCTAAGGAATGGTAGAAAATGTGTTGCACTTTTTTCTGAGTTTAATCTCAGATACCTGGTTGGGAATGGCACAGGTTGTCAGAGTACTGTGATACTCCATTAGAACTTAAATCACACAGCAAGAGATACTGGCATTTCTTTCTAGTTTCAAATAATCTTTCCTTCATGCTCGATTTCTCTCTAGAGCTCAACAAGAGGACAGCCTTCAACAGCTCAGGAGCCCCATCACCAAGTTCTCAAGGGATGCTGGCATGAATTCTGACTTGGGTGGATATCCCATGGTGAGCACTGCCCAGGTGTTTTTGGCTCAATGTTTTGACTCAGCCTTATCCTGCCTTCTGTCCCAGCAGTGTCTCATGGTACCTTTACAGTTACTTGGATTACACTTCCAGAATAAAACACTGAATTACCATAAAATCACAGAGCAGTTTGGGTTGGAAAGGACCTTAAAGATGACCCAGTTCCAACCCTCTGCCATGGGCAGGGACACCTTACACCAGACCAGGTTGCTCCAAGCGCTTCCAGGCTGTTTTTGAGCACTTCCAGGGGTGGCATCCACAGGTTTTTGCTGTGCCAAAAAAAGCATTAGCAAGGCACAGCTGTGGCAAGTGCTTGTAAGAAAGGACATACAAAGTTGTTTTGTGAGGGAATTCACATCCAGCTCAGTGCTCTGGACAAGTTTAAATGGGATTTGTTGCTCAATCAGGGAGCTGCTTGTGAGGTTGGGGTCTGTACATCCAACTCCTGAACTATGATCTGACTTCTTCAAGCAAACAGTTTCTCCAGGCCTTGGTGGCTGACAAATACATTCTGTGATTTCTGTCCCTGAGGGCAGATGCTGTGCCAGGGTTAATGGAAACGAGTTCAGTCTAAATTTTTTCTCCAAAGTTTCTGAGCAAGCAACTCCCTATCCTCTGTCTTGAAAATACAAACTCAGTGATGGCCTTGCTGTGGGTTGATAATTTTTAAAGCAGTGCTGATCTCTCTAGAGGTGTGTGGGTGTTCTCTTAGACCTCTGTTTTAGCAGACTCCAATTACCAGTGCCCCTGTACTTTTATTTAACCCAGTAGCAGCACTGACAGCGACCGAGGGGACGCAGCTGCTGAGGCTTTCTGTGAAATATGCAGGAGCTGCAGAGTGTGTCCCACATTTCCTGTTTTGAAAACAGCTCAGTTCTGATAATGTGTTCAAAGCCAAGTTCAGGCATTGGCACTTACGTGGAATTGGTTTGTCAGATATTTACATCTCCCTTCTTCAACATGCTTTCCTTTCAACCTGCAGTTGTCTGGAGCAATTTTATGCAGTAAAATCACAATGTTCTCCTGAGTTCAGACCATTTGAGGAATAATAATTTGATCTTTTGATTAAAAAAGTGGGGGTATTGATAAATTCCAAATGAAGTCCAGGTTAAGTTATTGACAGCACCAGTTTCTGAAAAATAACCTAAAGATGGTTCCAGTTGTGCTGTTATGCAGCCATGAAAACCTCAGAGGTATTGCCCAGAGAAGCTGTGGCTGCCTCATCCCTGGGAGTGTCCAAGGCCAGGCTGGATGGGGCTCAGAGTAACCTGGGATGGTGGGAGGTGTCCCTGCCCAAGGCAGGGAGTTTGGAATGAGATGAGCTTTGAGGTCCCTTCCAACCCAAACCATCCTGAGATTCTGTGATTTTCACAAACCCAGTAAATCCACTGTCTCATCCTGTCACAGCTTCCACCTCCCTGTGGGTTCTTGGATGTTTGACCCTTCACCTCTCTTGTCTCTGAACAACATTTCCCATGACATTGACAGGGCTGAGAACCCAGAGGTAGCATTAGTGTCACCTCCCTTAGGTGGTGCCTTGCTCAGTTTTGGAAACACCAGGCTCACCTTGCAGGCACTACAAAGGAACAGACATTATCAATCTGACTGATTTTTAACATTTGAATTATACCCTAAAATGAACTATTTTTCTCTTTTGACTCTAAAAGCACATTCATTTCTAGTTCAGGTGTAGACCTTTAGACCTTTTGATGAGATGAACCTAAATCATGCAACCTTTTGACTGAAGAATGTAATTTTATTTAGAAATCTTGTAAATCAATAATTTTTAATCTGAGGTGATTTCTCTGAGATGACATTTTTTAAATAAGAAAATTTTCCTCTCTTCCACTTTTAGTTTTCCTTTTTTTCTTTGGCTCTTGTTCTTCCTTTTGAATTTTTTTTTCTCCAGCTATTGACTGCATTACATCCCTCTTAAAGCAGTTTCCTAACTTTTTCTGCACTTTCTATTCAAAGTATAAGAAAGTTCAGGAAAAGTTAAGCATAGAATTGCTTTCACAATACTAATATTTCATAAGATGTCCAAGGAAGAATTTTAAAAATTGTTCAACAAAAGCTGATCTTACATTTTCAACAAGATGCTAACTTTTAATGAACTAAAGAGTGATGAACTCTAATTATAACAATGAACTCTAATTATACCATTTCATATTTTCATCAATACTCAGGCTGACTGCAAATGTTGGCACAATGAGGTCTCTTTTACTGACATACCCAGAAATAGTCTTATCTATAAAATTCCAATGACATCAACTAAAGAACAACTTGTTCAATTCTTGGAAAAGCTTTTTACTTAAATGTTAGTCTTTTCTTTGACTGTAGAAAGGACAGATAGTTAAATGAATGAACAAAAATAACAAGAGACAATGGAGAGACCTGGAGAATAAATGGTATTCATGGTTTGGAGTTAATCCAAACTCTCTGTTGTACTGTGATGATCTCAATGGCAATAACTCTGATCTGCTTCTGAGGAAAGGAGCTACAAGAAAGATGGAGAGGGACTTTTCACAAGAGCATGGAGTGACAGGACAAGGGGAAATGGATTTAAACTGGAAGAAAATAGGTTTAGATTAGATATTTGGAAAAAAGTTTTTCTCTGTGGGGGTGGTGAGACCCTGGCACAGGTTGCTTAGAGAAGCTGTGGCTGCCCCATCCCTGGAGGTGTTCAAGCCCAGGCTGGATGGGGCTTGGAGCAACCTGGGATAGTGGAAGGTGTCCCTGCCCATGCCAGGGGGTTGGAATGAGGTGATATTCAAGGTCCTTTCCAATCCAAACCATTCTGTGATTCTATAATTTGTTGTTTAAGTGTTAGTACACAAGTTGTGAACAACTCAGAAAACCTGAAAAAAACCCCTCAAGTGCCATTTCAGGCACCATGGGGTGATAACAAGGGGGAGGATGGTGTGAAGATGTGTGGTCCATGCTGGGACACCACCAGGAACAGCGTGTGCAGTTCTGACATTTGAAAAGATGCTGCTGGAGGTTAATAAGGCAAAACACGAACAATTAAAGAATTTGGATTTCTCTGATGTCAGAGGGAAGCAGAGGAGAGCAAGTGCAGCTAATTGGGTGCTCAGCCATTGACTGGGTGTGCATGTTTTGTTTTGGAATGCAAATTCCCCCTGGGCATAAATGCCTAGCAGGAGAAAAATTAGTGGAGGTAGCTGGTGGTTTATGCTTAAACTGTAGAAAATTTGAACCTGGCTCTGTCCTCTTCTATTTTTTTTGTGCAGTACCTGGTACAGGGGGATCACTACTAAGCTGCAGTTACTACGATTAATGCAACAGCATGTAAAACTTACCCTTTTCTCTCTAAGACCTGCAGAAACATTTTAATTTAAATAGTACACAGAGAAGCTTATTTTGCATCCTTTTAATTAAAAAATAGCTAAACTTCTAAAGGTGTCTGGGTGTAAACCTGAAAAGAGATTTGAGCTCGGTGAGCCACAGCAAAATGTCTGCTTGGTAAATATGCAAATCCTGAAGTGCTGCAGCACTCTATTAAAACATGATCTATTCACTGAAAACTTATTGCTGGTTAGTATGCTCATGTTAACTTTTTAATGGTGAGTCTGCACATTTTGGGGGGATTATTTGAAATGGGGGTAGGTGGAAAGACCGTGCAATCAGCCACCTTATCTTTAACTTCTCATCCAATTTCCATTTTGAAAGTCTTTAATGGAGAAGCAAAGCATACTTAATTGATTGCCATTAAAATCTTCAAAGGAACAAGCAAGATGAAAGTTGTTTCTAATTACTGCATTATGATGTAAGCTTAATGATACAACACTTCTCCAAATTGATTTTATTAGAATTTGAGATGAGGAATTAATTGAGTTGCTGTATTGATCCATTTTATTTTTCCCCCATTTAACATGTCCAGTGGAAAAAAAAAAAAAGCTATTGAGCAGTGGAATAGTAATGAGGACTTAAGAAGGAAAGTCGAAGTGAAGATGGATTGGCCAATAAAAATAACTTATAAAAACCGTAGTGTGATGGCAGAGTATAGTGGCAGAGACCAATTTATCTCTAGGTTAATTAGAGTAAATTAAGGTTAATTCTTTTGTCATTTAACTCTTATTTTTTGTCTTTCTTTGTCCTACCTGTTTGTATTAGAATAACTGCTTTCCTGGTAAAGCAATATTCTGAAAATCTCCATCCAGTTCTGCTAAATTTGCCTTTGAGGATCTCTTCAGAATTACCCCCAAAACTTAAAATCACTTCCATGCATATGCTTGATATTTCTTAAAATTCTTCTTAAGGATATTTAAGATTGTTTTATTGGTCTAATTTTCCCAGAATGTGATTCCTGAATTTTCCCTTGTGTGTCAGTACAAGACAGGTGCTGTTAGGAAATTCAGGTGCTTAGAAATATAAGCTGTGAAAAACGAGGTTCACTCTCTTGGGAAAAGTTAAAAGGTTTAATAAAAGGACAATAGGAGACAGAAATAAAGCAAAATTTAACAATGTTGGCACAGGGTTCTTGGCATTCTGCCAGCAGCACACCTGCTGTCCTGGAGACACCCTTTATATACCTTTGCTATTACATCAGCCTCTTGCATATTCATACTTTCCCACAAATTAGTTTACACATTCTAGGGAGTGTTTAGCATGGCCCCTCCCTGGGTCTGCTTTGTTAGAGTGTGGTTCTTGTCTGTGGTTTTATTATCACCTCCAGCTTGGGCCATGGTCCATGATTTTTTACAGACAGTAAGTGTTGATAGTTGACACATCGGCAGCAGTCCCCATCAAATGTTCACTGGATGTTATTCCAACCAAGCAAACAGTTCAAGCACATATCAGCTATCACCATTACTATGTCTAAGCAGAACTAAAAACTGTATCTTTACAGTAGAGCTAAAAACTACATATCTTTACAGCAAAGTTATTTTACCATTATACACATACCAATCATCATACATACAGCAATCATATAGCAATCATCTTAATATTTGCCAAAAGCCAATTTTATAATATGTATCTAAAACATAAGCCATTAAATTATTTTTGACTGAGAGTTGTTTTTTGTGTTGTTCTGGGATAACTATCTGTAATGTCACAGACTCATGTAATGGATGATCTAGGGATGGATTTCTGGAGATCACCTAGTACAACTCCCTCGGGCAGGTCTGGTGAAAGCAGACTGCAAAGGACTCTGTCCAGCAGGATTTCAAATATCTGCACGGATGGAGACTACAAGCAGGCCATTTCCTCTCATTTCTTTCTGAGCTATATGTTTCAAAACTAAGTGAAAAGTATTCTGAAGGCAAAATGCTTCTCCAGAAGTTCATTGCTGCAACTGAGATCTGAGGATTGCTGTTTTGGCTTTGGTGCCTGCGTTGGGTAAAATAACTCTTATATCTGACATTTCAAAGCTCACACTGATCCTTTCTCTGTCTTTCCTATTGATTAAGCAAACTGGAATATTCTGTGTATACAGAGAGATTGCAGTGTAATTAAATACATGATTTATAATTGCATTTTAAGCTCTGGCACAGTTTAGGAGAAGCTGTTTCTATTTGAGCCTCGAAGCTGTAAATTCTCAGCTGACTTCTGAGATGCTTAAAGCTGTAACACAGTTTAGAAAGAAATGAGAATGGACACACTTGGAGGTGTTAATTACAACCATCCTTGGATTTCCTTGGAGTTATATTTCTGCATCAGACATTGCTATCTTTCCTTTGGAGACAGAAACCCCCATATTGATGTTCTCATTCCTTGTGCAGAGAGAAGGAAAATAGTAATTAGTCGTAACTTCAACAACAACAACAACAACAATAATAATAATAATAAAAAGAAATTAATCCAGAAATAATATATTAAATATAAATAATCATCCAAAATGATGCCATCTTTCCAGGCAAGGGGGGCTCTAGGAGACAATTTATCTATTTTGGCATGAAATAATTTACAAATGATGCAGAGACAGTTTATTTGCAGCCATACAGCAGAATCTTATCAAAGCTCTGTTGAAGTGGCTCCTTTGTTAAAACCAGGAATAATTCCAAATAATCAGGTCATGGCCTCTCACACATTTACTAGTAAGTGATGTTAGCATTAATTGGCAAAGTGATTACAGAAATAGAGTGTTGTATTCAGGAGCAACTTTAATGAGCTTCTAGTGGATGAAAGACTCTTGGAAGTTCAATCTCAGCTGAAGCTACTGGCATTTGGAACATGGCACTACAAGAGAAAGGAGTGTGTGTTCAGTAACAGCCCAGCAAGGGAAATAAAAGTAAGCTGGAAATATCTCAAATTGTGTTTTTGTTTTTTTTTTTTAATTCAGTTTTCAGTTCAGACACCAGGTGTAAATCCAAATAATCGTGTTAAGTTTGAAGTGAAATGTTAATTACAGAAATCCACAATGAAGAAACAGACCTGAGATAAATCCAAAAAACACTCATTAAATGAGGAGTGATGGCTTGGTGGGGAAAGTAGGTAAACATTAAAAGTATTCTCAGTGGTAAATCTCAAAATCCTTTTCGTTTAGATGTTGCAGAAATATGGTCTTAGCTCCCAAATGGGCAGGTACCTGCTTCACCAAAGAGGCACAGAACAGCTGCTGAATGAATGCAAGTACTACCTGATTGCTTAAAATTAAAAGTAAAATTAAGATCTGTGAGTCTTTATAAACATGAAACCTAGGTATCATTCACTCATCCTCTGGCTGAGGAAGGAAATGTGATGGAAAACAAACCCATCTAATGTGCAGTGCCAGCCTCCAGAAAAAAGCTTGGAGGGTTGGCAGAAAACTTTGGGTGTCTTGCTTATATTTTGTTCCTCAGCTATTGGTAGTGATACCATGAAATTGTTGTGAAATTTTCCGTGACTGTGCACACACACAGACACACATTTGTGTGTGTTTCTTGTAAAAAACTTCCAGAGGCCAGGAGGAGAGCTATTTCTCTTCCAAAGAGTAACTGCTTTCATGGCTTATATAGTCAAAAGGTGGAAATAAACCAGTATTTTATGAGTCCTAGAATAAATTGCTTCAATTTATTTCCTCCGTGAGCATTTGACCAAAGAACGGTGCTAAGTGAGAGCTAATGAATTCACCAGGGAATGAAAACAAAGTAAATACATTTTGTGGAGGATTAATTAGGGGCTGCATTCTCTATCTCTGTACCCATCTCCTTCTCTTTCCCACTTATTTGTGGATTTTATCTCTCTGCAGAGCAAATAAGGTTGGATCACTGCTCCTCAAGCTGGTGCATGCTTGGCTAATGTGTGGAGCAAGGGAATTATGCACTGTGTGTTTGTCACTCTTGCAAATTTTTTCCCAGATCTATTGGCATGGATCTGAGCAAGAACATGCATTAATCTATGCCCACTTCACTGAATTATTCCCATAATTAACTGTGGTGTGCCTGTCAAAACAGAGGTGGGAAAGCCATTGAATTCAAGTAAGTGAGGCTTGAGTGGTGCTGTATACAAGAGGCAAAGTTCCCTTCACCAAACTTCAGCTTTTCAGCATCTGTTGAAATCTAAACTGTCCAAGTTCCCTCAAAAGCAACCAGGAAAGGGATAGGAGAGTCTCCAGAGAGAGCTGGTGCTGAGTTAACAGTGGGACTTGATCCTCTCAGAGGTCTTTTCCAATCTTAATGATTCAATGATTTCACAAAATGGCTTCGTACAATATCGAAAATCTTGTCTCTCTCCTTGCTCGTTCCAGTCTGTGCTTGGTCCTTGATATCAAAGTCTTCTCTGCCATGGGAAAGAAGTGCCCAAGTAATTCCTCAGTATTTTTGATGACCTCTTTCTGTCAACACTTCTCTAGAGAGAGCAGGAAGCATTGGGAATTCAGGACAAGAACAGCATGATTACAATTCTGCCTTTTCTTCAGGGTGCTTAATATCCGTGTTATCTCATATGCATACATATTTAAATGCTACATGCTTCCTTTTAGCAATAGACTGCTGGTGGTTTGAAGTGCCCATAAAACTGCTGGAAAGTGGCAGTGCCAATTAATCTCTTGACAGATTTGTTGTTTAAATATTAACAGGACGTTAAGCAAATCTTGGCTGCTGCACCGAGATCCCTCAGAGTGCCTTCCTCCAAAGAGCTGAGCATTTCCACACACTGAAAATGTCCTGGACACTGCAGGATGGGAAGGTCATCAGAAATTTTCTGTCTTCCCCTCCGCCCCCCAGTATTTAAACACACCTTAAATACCATCTACCCCCGTGGAAAAGAGAAGATTTATAAAAGTTTTGTGTAGAATGCAAACCCCCTATAGCAACAAACTGAGTTGTGAGTTTGTAGAGGATATAGCACGGAAGGGTTTAGCCTCTGCCTGCTTCACCTTGGCAGGGGAATGAGAAATGAAAGTGAGGTGCTGGATTTATCTGTCTGCTCAGTTGGTGATGTGGGAAACCTCGGAAAAGCCTCTGGAGAGGAAGGAGATTTTGATGCAGCATCAAGATTAGCTTGTGCCATATCCATATGTGCCATACCCATGAGTGCAGTGCTGGGGTGAATTTGGCTTCCTTGGGGCTTGTGGGTGCAGAGACTTAGAAACAGGAGGTTGGTGGAAATCAAGTCTAGCTGAGTCCTGTCCACAAACAAAGACATGGGGTACACAATAAGGACATCAATTTCTTTGCTTTTGATTTCCCTGGCCAAATACAGGGACCTTAGAGAAGCCCTGGAGCACACCACGTGAACTTGGACATCAGATGGGGACAGCAGCAAAGTGACAGCAAAGATGCCTCCTGCTCTGCAATTTCAGTCTGCTACTTTTCCCATTTCCTTTTTCCATCAAGCTCATTCGTGGTTCAGAACAGTTTCTTGTTGTCATTTCATCCTTTTACCTCTTTTATTCCAATGAGTTTCATATCTCAGAAGCCATCCATCACATTTCAATTCAGTCTTGCATTGCTGCTGGAAGCTTCCCAATTTAATTTCTATTATTTTAACACATCACATAATAGTCTGAACATAATTTGTTGACTGTTTCAAACTGCACTTTTTTTTTTTTTTTTTAATTTAATGAAGGTTGTGATAAAGACTTCCTTAAAAATTTTGAGGTATCCTTACTGTAACCCTACTGCCCATCAACTGGAGTAAGAAAATTTATTGATTTTGCTATAGGTTCAGTCCTAAATATTGCTCATTCATTTGGGTTTCACACTGCAGTTCTTTCTTTACAGCTTTAACAGAATAAGGAAGAAAAAGTTGGAGTTTTTTTAAATACTAATTGAAGATAATGACTCAGGAAAGCCAGGCAGATAGCCTGGAATTGAATTTGAAGAAGAATTTGAATTTGAATTTGGTACTTTGAATTTTCAGAGTTTATAAGGGTTTTTCACAGGGGCTGTGAGCTCTTCCTGTCTGGAATATTGTTTACAGAAATCAGCATGGACAAAAGTTCAGTATTGCTCTGCAGTTCATTCCTTGCAGCTGCTCCTCTTTCCTGAGTTACAGTTGAGCTGTAACAAAGATTACTCATTTTATTTCAATAAAAGGCATGGTACAGCCATGGCTGGAAGAGAAGAGGTGGCTACAGCTTGAAATGAAGGCTGTCTTCAGTCTCAGATCTCTCAAATCACAGCCAGATGAGAGCATTCAGGTCTCCTGGGTCCCTGGTGCTTCCACTGTACAGACATTCCTCTTCATCTGAAAATTCCATTTGTTTTGCTTCCTTTCAAAATAAATTATGAGATCTGGTTTTTGACTTGAGATGAAATGAAAAGGGAGTAGATAACCAGAGAGAAAAGCCTCACTAAAACAAGAAAATACATAGGTGTCTGTGGAATAAAAGCTAATTTACCTTAAAAAAAAAAATCCATAATAAAATATTGATTGCAGTTTTTATTATGAGGTTGCTGTTGAATCAGGGACAGCTTCAGTAAATAATACCAAAGATCAAAAATTTTCAAGCTTTTGAAAAGGGTGATAATTACAGTCTGGAGCAGTTTAAACAGATTAATAACTTTACTTAAAGAAATATAAACCATAGGGAAGACATGTTCTTCTCTAGGCAGACGAGATTTGGATATTAAAAAAAAAATGAGGTGACAAAACCTCATGTAATTTCCTCATTGTTTTTTTTTAATTTCCTTTATGCACTTACCCATATTTTTTATTTTATTAGTTTCATTTGGTTTTGCTGTGCTCTGATTTTCTGTTGCAGAGAGAAGTGTTATAAGTGGCAGTTTTGACAAACCCACTGTGGGGTCTCTTGTTGTGGGTTTCTGATGCCTCTGGTTATTCCTCACGCCTCTGATCATTCTGTCTCACATACTTTCAGTTTGTAGCAGAGAATGCCAACCTAAACAAATGCAAGGTAAAATCAAACCCCATATTTTCTCTATTAATATAAACATGGTCAGCACAGCCCTGTTTTTCCAGGAAGACTGTGCCTGGGCGACTGTAAATTAATATTTCAGGCTCCACACACAGCTGTCTCATGCCCTTTCAGATGCTTTTGAGGATGTCTTGTGGCCTCCAGGTGCTTGTGCAGAAGGTTTGGCATCACCAGGGGGTTTTGTGCCCCAGCTGTCAGTGGTGGGCAGGCGTCTCCCACACCGAGGTGCCTCAAATGGCACAAAGAGTGCAAAGGTGAGAGTGAGGACACAGGCAGTGTTTACTGGAGACCACACTTAGCACATTCAGGATGCTTATGCCTTTTTAACAAGGAGAAGAGGTAATTTTCAGGCTGTTACAGCCCTGTGATACCTGCCTGGTGAATGCAGCACATTAACAAGGGAGGAACCAAGCAGCAAATGCAGAATAATGATTCCTAAAGGTGGGTGCTGTGTTTAAAGGGTGCTGTGGACTCTGCACTGCCAGGTGTTGACACACAACTGCCTGCTGCTGCCTAAACATCAGCACATCGCACTTCTATTCACCTGAGTAATGAATATGCAGATGGGAAGTCTATTACTGAGCTGGTTTGGTGACCCTGAAAAGGAGGAGAAGCAAACAATGGGAGGAGAGAAGCAGCAATGGCTGCATGCACAAAAAAATCCATGTACTTCTCACGACTGACGTGGAGAAGGACTCAACTCCTTACCCAATCATCCCATCAGGGTAAAGACAGCTCTTCAGAGAAACATGGAATGGTTTGAGTCAGAAGGGACCTTAAAACCACATCATTCCAACACCATGGACAGGGACACCTTCCACTATCCCAGGTTGCTCCAAGCGTCATCCAGCCTGGCTTTGAACACTTCCAGGGATGAGGCAGCCACAGCTTCTCTGGGCAACCTGTGCCAGGGCCTCCCCACCCTCACAGTGAAAATTTTTTCTTCTAATTAGCAATCTAAACCTATTTTCTTCCAGTTTAAATCCATTTCCCCTTGTCCTGTCACTACATGCTCCTGTAAATAGTCTTTGTTTTCCTCTGAAAAAAGGCTCTGGAGCTCTTGGATTTGAGAGTCTTGCTGTTCATGTACTGAGCTGGAAAGGTTCCCCTAATTTTTGGGCAATGGGTGGTAAGTGCAGAACCTGCAAAATGTGTTAACAAACAGAGAAGTTCTTGTTATAACCTCACTAAACTGCTTAGGTACATTTAACAAAGTTGATTTTCAATTCTCTGATATCTTTCCTTATTCCACCAGTACAGAATTCTCACTATTTCAAGAGAGAACTTGGCCAGCAAATTTTGTAGCTTTTGTGGAAAAAGAGTGTAATATCACTTTTTAATAGCTTCATCCAAAAAGAATTCCTTAACAGGCAGGGGTGTCCTGTCAAGAAAAGAAAAGAAAGATCAAGGTCATTATTACTTCGGTGATTTTATTTTTTAAAATTAATTTTCCAAGGCATTTCTCTTGAGCCAGACCTTCTTTCTTCAGGCATATCTTGCTTGCCTCTTCTTCAGCAGAGACACTAAAACCAGTCATGTAAATGTTGCAAGGAAATATGGTTTTGAAATATTTTTTTTTTCTTAGCATAGAAATCTCCTTTTGTTTCTTTCCATATGTATTTTTGATGTTTTGTAGTGCCAAGAGCAGTTAACAAATATGAGGCAAAGATAATGGATTGCATCTTTTGAAAACAGGCATCTGTGGTCTGGGCTTTGACTTTTGCCAGCTTGATGGACCTCAACATGATTTTTACAGTCACTCCTGATAGACCCCATGGCTGTAGAACATCATGGCTGGAAACCACCACCACTGGAAGAAAACAGGCTCTTTAAACTGGAAAGTTTTGGATTAATGAGAATAGGAACCTTTTATAAGTCCAACCACTGAAACAGGTAAATCTTTCTCCAGAGCAAACACCTGAAAAAGCAGAGTGTGATGTTACTTGTAGCTAATCATCAAACAATGGCAAATACAGATGGTGATTTCCCTCCAGGAAAACAGAACAGAAGGTGCAAACAGACTCTGGGAGCCAAAGCTACAGATAAATGTCAAGCAGGAAGCAGTTGGATTAAGAACAGAACTTAGTTAATATTAGGTCCTGAGAGCATGAATAAAAAGCCATGATTTTCAGACTCATTTTATCATGCAGCAACAGAAACATCTTAACCAGATACATCTGCAAGGTTTTGGGAGATCTGCCTTTATAGGATTTCCAATTTCCTGGTGAAAGGAGGGTTTGCTGCCTGTGCCTGGCCCAGGGAGATCTGCAGGGCTGCCCACTATTATCCATTTTGGGATCTAAGACTGGACCTGCAGAATTTTTGGACTCATAATGCCAGGATTTGAGCAAGGGTAGGTGCCATGACCTGGATGAAAAGGTAGATGCTGTGACCTGGATAAAACTTAATGATCTGATTTCCAAGCTGGAAGGACAGAAAAATCTGTGTTAAACAGCAGTCTCTGATGATTTTTTTCTGTCTTTTCCTGGTTTGGAGACTATTTTTCCAGAGCCATCAGCTGTCCTAGAAATGGAATAAATGTAGCAGCCCAGACACTGAGAGGGCTGCACTCTCATCCTTGCCACCAACTTCACCCTTCAGAGTGGCAGAGAAGCTGCATCATCTTGGAGAACCTGACATAGTTTGAACATGGGAGAAAACATCTCAATCCTGATTTCGACTGACATGAAACCACTCCACAGCTGTCAAGACTCCCCACCTCATTCTTCTGATCTCTGAACTGGCCAGACATGTTTGCCCACAGAGAGGGCAGATATCTCATCATTGTGGTTAAACACCCAGGGTGGGGAAGTACAAAAAGCGTAGTCAGATTTTTCTCAGTGGTGTCCAGTGACCAGGACAAGAATAAAATGCATGAAGAGAAATACAGGAAACTCCTATAAATATAAGGAAAAATGTTATTTGTAGGGAAGGTGAGGCAAACACTGATGTTTGTTGTCCTGGTCTGTACCACTTGGCTAAAGCACAGTGACATTTATTAAATTCTTTCTGCTTTCATCCTCCATAGCCTTGAGATTCTCAGCTTCATCACCAGAGGTGTTGGAGCCCACCTTCATAACAACCTCGTTTAATGCTTGATACGGTGCTCAAGGAGCCTTATAAGCATGGGATTGTTTATTTACAAATGTGCTTTGAAAGCAGAAGTTGACTTTATTGAGCACTGAACAGCAGCAAGAACAGCACAGAGGTGGTAATCACCCTAATGCTGTACATTAGCTCATCAGGATGAATGTTATTTTGACAAATACTGGACAAATGAATGGGCATTACAGTGTTATGATTGGAAATGATTGTCTAGATTTTTCAGCTAAGTGAAACCTCTGCACATGATCAAAGATGTCTGGCAATAAATATACCATCCCTGAATAAATCAACTGCTGTGCTATTGAGAGTCATCTTGGATGGGTAAAAGATGAAGTAGGTGGTTCTTCCAGTTTTGGGAACGCGGAGTTCTGTGCCTGCATTTGTTTTCTCAGATTTAGCATTCCTAGATAAAATGCTATAACATGCTGGAAGTGTTCCCAAAACATGTAGCTGTGTTGTTTAGGGACATGGTTTAGTGTTGGGCTTGGCAGTGCTGGGTAAATGGTTGGACTCAGTCTTAGAGGTCTTTTCCAACCTTTTCTGTGATTCTGTGCCATCTGTTTCGGTTCATTTGTTTTTATTTGCCCATCTCTGGAGGAAACAAAAACTGTCAGTTCAGCAATATTCAAGTGTCTCACCTGAGGCATTTTCCTCTCTCCCTTTCCCAAGTTGGATGGAAGACACAGCAGTGTAAAGGCTGAAAGATTCTGACCAGTCTGTTTTGTACACCAGTGACAACTTCACATGCTCAGAAGGAGCAACTGAAGATACTTAATTTGATTTCCCAAAGACGAGAAGCCAGGAGTTTTCCTGGAGTTCATTATAATTTGAACAGTACCTTGAAATGTAAGGAAACCTTTTCCCCCTCCCCATTAATGGAGAATCTACTGTGACTTTAGTAAGTTTTGGTGCTTCACTACCCTTGCAATTAAAATCCTCAACTTCATTTCCCTCTGCACTTGCCAATATTAACCTCCTATTTGTTTGATAGACACTTTTCCAACATATAGGAAACAAAACAATCCTTTGGGTGCCTGGTACAAGCATTTTGAAATTTGTACTCAGTGTTATGCTAAACTGAAAGCACCTGTTACACAATATATTTTTCCTTTATAGGAATTTATAATCTCATTATGTCCCCTTTAACTTTGACTGAACTGAAGAGACTGAGCTCATTCTGTTTTTCATGCAAAAGTTCATTTTGTGCCATTATATTGAACTTTGTCTGATTTTCCTTCTTACACTAGGAACCATTGGAATGAAACAAAAGAGAAATAATCTTAGCACACTGCCCTTATCTATTCTGATTTGCACTATCAAAGTTCTTATTAGCCTTCGCAGCTACAACATGGAGAAATACAGTGCAGAGAATTGCAAGTTAGCCTAAACATTGCTTATTCCATGGGAAATTAATGACTTCAGTGGCACCACAGGTAGCAGAAGAAACTACCCTGTAAAAGAGTGGCTCAACATTTATGAACTGTGGAGAAGGTCTTCAAGCAGTCCTAGTGAAAGTCAATGCAATGGCTCAAAATTTCGCTGGCTGAAGAAATATTACCTTTGTTTCATGTTTATGCAGGGAATAATAATATAAATAGGCTTTTATTTGGTTTGTACCCCAGGAGATGTGATGAAGGGCAGTGCAGTGGCATTTTTAAAAAACCCCTGAAACACTCAATCTTGCCCAGCCTTGACTGGTTAAAGCTTCAGAATACCCTTCTCATAACTCCCCCCAGCAATTTGAGGAGTTTTCATCCCTCTTCATGTTTCTGGTGCCTAATTGCAGGGTTTTTTTTATTCTTTTGACAAATCACTCCTTGGTTTATTAAAATAATTCTCCTTTTTTCCCTACACACGGCAGTGAGAATTGTCCTTCAGCCTCTTCGGTGTCTGTAGTCTGATGTCCCTTTGTTTTTTCCTTTTGGTATATCCAGTTTCTTGATGGTATTATAAAATAGTATCAAATATATGTCTTTATTTTCACTGTCAGCTAAAAAAAAAATGCTTCAGCCCATTCTGGATTCTGTTGTCTTGATTCTAACAACTTAAGAGACAATGTGAAATATTGACAGAAAAGCTGTTGCTGCCCCATCCCTGGAGGTGTCCAAGGCCAGGTTGGATGGGGCTTGGAGCAACCTGGAATGGTGGAAGTTGTCCCTTCCCTGTGGCAGGGGTTGGAACTAGGTGGTCTTTAAGGTCCCTTTCATTCTGTGGTTCTGTGCTTCAATGTTTGCTTTCCCAGAGGGATCTGAAGTGAGATTGGACAGCATTTTTTTAGTTCATTAAGGTTTTCCAAAAGCAACTGGTAAATACAACGAAAGTGAAGTGATGACAGGATCTGCAACCCAAAAAGCAGTGCAAACAAGAGGCTCTAAGAGTCCCTACATGGTGGGACTGCATTCTGCACAGGAGTATTGGACAGCAGCAGCAACCAGCACAAATTACTGCATAGCCAGGCAGAGATGTCCCACCTCCAGCAATAACCCCACAGGTCTCCAGGCTCATTTCTGCACATTAAACTCACCACACTCTGTCACAAACATATGAATAATGCATTGGTTCAGCAACAAAGTTGGCAAGCTGAGGCTTGTCAGGATTGCATTTCTTTCTTTCCTCCTTCACAGAGATCAGAAGCATCAAAGGAAGCTTTGTGGGAGGTACTGATAGCAGAAATGGAGGGCAGAAATTATTTCCTCTTCCCAAATCTCCCCCAGGGTCTGCTGTGAAAAACCCAGGGACATAATAAGCTGCCCAGGGAATCCAAAGGAACATGGATGGGAACCCTTCTAGAAAAGACCTTTATGTCTTTGCTTCTTAATCAAGGCTAACCTCTGTAAAATTGTATGAATGAATTAATGTCTTTCCCTTTCTGTGTCTTCCAGCCTATGAGAGAAAACAGAGGTGTAAGGGACTGAGAAAATGCACAGGATGAACTGTTCTGTATTATTCTGTGGTGGATGTTTGGACAGTTTTTGAGAACATGAAATGTTTTTGGATATGTAGAGAGAATGTCTCATCCCTGTGCTGTCTATCCAGACTTCCTTTATGCTCCTTTTAGAAAGGTGGGGTTTTTTTGGAGGGGGTGTTAATTTTAATTTATTTGTTAAATGTTTTTTCTTTAATTATTTTCCCTTCAGACCCTTGTTTCTTGCCTCACTCAGAATGCAGAGTGATGCATTCAGCCTCCTTAATGATAAAAAGGTCAGTTCCTGTTTTCCTCCCCTGCATGTCAGGTCTCCTAAACCACAGACCACTACTGACAGAGCAGAAATAGAATATCTTCTTTTTTCCCCTCTCCCACTTCCTTTTAGTTTTGTTTTGTTGTTTGTTTGTTTGTTTGTTTGTTTCCTGGTAGTCTGATGCTCTTAAATCGTGGACTTATGACCAACAAGAAGTAATAAGAAATTTTGGTAGATTTTCCACCCCATTTATTTATTTCCACTCCAGGCTTGCAGCTGAAATATGGAGCTGAATCCCAGTTCTGGACAGCAAAAGCCTTTAAAATTCACATATAGAATATTCTTTTGCTGTAAAATGTCAAAGTTTTTTTGAAAAGTGATGATTTTGACAATATTTTGTTCTCAAAGTATGAAAAATTGATCATCCTAGAAATAATTCAGCAGCTCAGTTCCCGATTTTAGGAAAGCTTGAGCATTGCTACTTCTGATTTTAATTGTCTTACCCAGTCCTGTGTGACTTCTCTTGTAACTTGATGGCTTTAACAGGCTCTTATTACAAGGAATTATTTCCTGAGCAGCCTGAGCCCTACCTGGGACTTGGGTTCCTGACCTAAATGTGGCCTCCTGACTATGCTACATGAACTGGAATCAATCATCCAGACAAACTGCTCACAGACTTCTGATAAATAAATATTGCTCAGTTCTGCAATCACCAGTAAGGAAGCTGGGGACACCTGGTCACTGAGAGATCAGATTGCCAGAGATAACCACACTAACTCCTAATTACCAGTGCAGTTAGAGTGCCAAGAGCATGTTTAGAATAGGCAATGGATGTTCATTTCTTTTTACATTTTTAATTTAAGAAACATAACCAAACCCTAATTTTAAAAGGCATTTTTCTCTCTTTTTATATATATATATGTTGAATTTCAGTAGCAAAATGAGCTAGAAATATTCCAATGCATCAAAACAAAATGAAATGCCTTGATTGAGCTGAAACAATTAAGGAATGTTTCAGGCAATTAAATTTTGTGAGAAATGTCAAAAGCTGGATTGGTTTTATTTCAGTAAAACAAATTTCTTGTGAAGATGTCATAATTTCCACAGAATGGAATTCTCAAGTTTCTATGAGCTTCACATTTATTGTTATATTGTTATTGGGTTTTAGACTCCTGTGAAAATGACTTGACATGTTTATTCCAATACAGTAACTGTGAAATAAATGCTTTTCTTTCAAGTTGTGATTAGGCTGGCTTGTGCTTGAACTTGTCTGATGGAAATTACCATTTACCCCCTTTATTTTTAATTATATTCATTGTTGTTTTTTAAATTAGTCTTTGAATTTGGAGCATCTGCTCTCCTTGGGTGTGTATGGACCATTTGTGGGTCCCCACTGATGACAAATGGAGACTCTGGGAGATACAGAATTTACATGGCCATGAGTGTAGAAAGGTGATGTGATCCAGGCAGTGAGGAAGGGATGTGAAAGCCTTGAAATATGGATACTCATCCTGACCTCACCATTGTTCTTGAGACAAGACACTGTCCCTTTTAAACACTTTTTTCCTGTGGTTTCCCAGTGTCTCTCTGCTCTTTAGTTGTAAATTCAAACTGAAGAGAACCTTTATCTTACAAAAATATATACAGCTCCCAGCACTATCATTTTTTTACAATCTGAATCTCATACAGAAAATTCATTTCCTTGTGTCTTTAGATTCTGATGAATGTCAATAATATGGTACATTACAGAAATCTCATAACTGTATTTTATTACTGAGTTAGTATTTATTAAACAAAAGCAAAGTTTGACTTTTCTGATTATTGTTAATCTTTGTTCCTTCTGTGAGTAAAAAGTTCTTTACACAAGGACAAAGAAATTTTTACCACTAAGTGTTAATCACTTAGGCTGTAAGAAAACAATCACCTCTGGATTTTCAATAAACTGCCTCAAGGTTAGAAGCAAAATTAAGTTCAGGCTATGCGGGAAAAGAAATTCCCCACATCCCTTAATGTCAAAGAGAACAAGGCAGAACAGTCTTCTGCAGAAAACGTAATAAAGTTAATGCTTGGATAAATATTTGTAGCAGATTCTGAAGTAGCAGCAAGATTTTAAGGAACTCCCTGTAAATGCTGTTGCACAAGTATTTTTCGGGTGCAAAGAGTAGGATGTTTTGTGGGGAACTTGTTCCAAACATAGGTAATTGAGATAAATATCCTTGAACTGAAACTGCTACTAATATCTTGTTCTCCAGAAATGTATTTAAGCATATGCTTTGCTCTGAGCACACAAACACTGGCACTGAAGTCACCGAAAACAACCTCAAGGCCAAGCCAAACTGAGCTGAATTGAGTTTCTTTGTTTTATAACATGGTTGTTAAGCAGTTAACTGTGCTATTGCTGTAGCTTCTCTTTTGCCAAGATGGACTAATAAACATGAAATTTTTAATGTACAATTTGCATAATGCTTCTGTTAATTTGTTACTTTCATTACGGCAACAGAATGAAAACGACATATTACGCCCATAAAAAATATACAGTGGTGCTAATCCCTGTAGTCATTACACTGTTAACCGAATGGCATCTTTCGCTGGTCATTATTATTATTTATAAAGCCTCTTGATAAGGGCTGAGTGCGAGGCAATGGGAAAGTCTCCTGATTTATCAAGGAAAGAATAAAATACTAAAATGAAGGAGAAAGCCAAGAGGGAGGGGAATTGGGACCCAAACCACAAACTGACGAATGTGCTTTGGTGCACAGCTAGAAATGAGCTTGTCTAGAAGTGAGATTTTGTTGGTACCAACTGTTTGCTTTCTGGATGTGGCTCTACTAAATTTAACCCCCACTGTGTCAGGGGTCTCACACGCGTATGGCAAAGCATAAACCTTTGTCCCAAGACACACCAGTGCACTGTGAGCATTTACAGGGAGAATGGATCCATTTTTATGTACAGAGAGCTGTTGAGGAAGATGGTATAAAGCTTGTGGTGTTGTCCTACGAGTCACTAAGATGCTCAGAGCTGGAACACTTTGCTGTGGGTGCGGGAGCTCAGAGCTTCTGAACAACGAATCAATGTGATTTCGCAAAAGCTGTTTTATTGTTTACATTAGACCTCAGTTATACATTCTCCAACTACTGTGCACATGATCACACACCATCTAATTGGTCCCACTCCAGTGCAGCACAGTCCTTTGTTATCTATTTCTTGCTATTTAGGCATTCTGCCCTTTCAACCTCCTCTTTCCAATCCAGTGTGGTCCGTGTTTCAGTAACCTTGGCGAATTCCTGAGGCTCTGATAAGAATAACTGAAGATAGTTTGGCTGGGGCACCCTCTCAGGGTTCAAACACCTTGCAACATGTGGGGTTGGGCTGAGAGCTGGGGTTTTTCAGCCTGGAGAAGAGAAGGCTCCAGGGAGTTCTCATAGCACCTTCCAGTACCCAAAAGGGGCTTCACAGGAGGGCTGGAGAGGGACATTTTCCAAGGGCAAGCAGTGATAGGACATGAATAATCACTGCCTGCATCTGGCAGACAGAAACTGGGGCACAAGAAAGCCTAAAATTGAGTAGAACACCCACCTGGTAAAAATGGCAAAGGATTTAATGAGTGGCAGCTGGTCCTCAGAAAATACTCAGGCATATTTGAAGAAAGGGGTCACCTTCATTAAAAGAAGGATGGGGTCACTTGCTTTGATATTAAGCAAGAGGATGCATCACCATGATTTAAGATGAAAAACTGATAGAAGAAGTATGATCTAGCATAGGGAAAATCAGATATTACTACAGGAGACATTATAGCAGCATTCCAATACCTAAGGGGAACTTACATGAAGGCTGGAGAGGGACTTTTCCCAATGGTGTGGAGGGACAGGACAAGGGCAAGTGGCTTTAAGACGAAGGAGGGCAGGTTTAGATTAGATAGAAGAAAAATTTCTTTACTGTGAGGGTGATAAGGCCCTGGCACAGGTTCCCCAGAAAAGCTGAGGCTGCCCCATCCCTGGAAGTGTCCAAGACCAGGTTGGATGGGGCTTGGAGCAACCTGGGATAGTGGAAGGTGTCCCTGCCCATGGCAGGGAGTTTGGAACTAAATGATGTTGACGATCCCTTCCAACCCAGATCATTCTCTGATCCTGTAATATAATGGGAAAGTTGAGAGAAGGGAGGGAATTCTTATTCTCCTGCTCTCATGTTCCTCATGAGCACATCATGAAGTAGTGTCAATGCAACAGAGGGGTTTTGGATTACACACTAGCAAAGAAAGTTCTGACACTGAAAGCTGAGAAATGCTGGAGCAAATTGCCTAAGTTAAATGTGAACTTTGTTCCACAAGGCTTTATAAATGCATGAAGGTCTGGGTAAAATTACCTGGGGACAGGGAACTAGGCTAGCACATGAGTTCTTGATGTCCTGCCAGCCCCAATTTTTGATAATTAAGTGTGAAATTATCACTACCAATGCCTAGACAGATAGATAGAGGAGGCTACAAGTGACCCTGTTCTTCCTGACTCCCTTTCTGCCTTCTCATGGTTTCTTAATGCCAATTTTTCACCATTTAAAATTCTACTCTTTGCTGTTTTGTAATGCACACCATTCCTTCTCCCTCTCTCTCTTCCTTTGTAACTCATCCATCACCTCCATATCTATCTAAATGTTCCTCATCTACAAACATCATGCATGATTAGATATCCCTCATAACCTCCTCTGCCTCCTCTCTGCCCTGCCCAGACTCACACAGTGCCTTTTGAATAGTGCCATTAGTTACCAAATATTCACAGCAGTGCTGCTGTTTGAGGTAACAACTTTATTTTCTCCAGCACAGCATCACAGCTGACTTACAGCCCTTTCTCAGAGGGAAAGCAAAGCTGAGCCATTCTCTCATCTCATTCTCAAATGTAAAGTAGTTAAGAGTTATAGGAAGCTATTTCTTTATTGCTTTTCTGCTCTTGTCCCTTTAGCCACCTGCTGCCTTAAATGGCTACCTAAAAACAGAGACTAGACAGGAATAAGGGAATAAAGGAGGGATTTATCTGAAAGGCCTTCAAAGGTCACACCCTGGGGGTCCAGAGGCTCCCCTGCCTCAGTGGATCCCAAGATGGACAACAGGTCATGAGTTCCTCACACTTTTATAGGTTTGGTCCATTTGCACATCAGCATAAATTTGCCAATTAAAACTTTAGCTAAGGGTGTAATTTCTCCAAGCTTACCCTTCCCCTTTTCCAAGATGTTGGTTTACACATTTTGGGCCTAGGAGGGTCTGGGTGTCCTTGGAGAGCTGGAGAGGCTTTGTTCTGTCTGTGTGAGCATGAGAGAGTGGCAGCTAATGAGCTACAAGGAACTTCAGAGTTACACTGGGCAGTACTGGATTTAAAAAAATATGAAAGTTAAAACCTAAGGCATTATACTTACACAGCTGCCAGATGATTTAAGACTCTCTCAGACAAGTGGAGATAAATCTTGCTGCAGTGATGTGAGATGCAACCACCTGCTGCCAGGGACTGTCATGCTTTCAGGGTGGGAGGATGCAGAAGGATGCAGATGTCTGGATTTTGGTCACTGAGCTCAGCCTGACATATGTGACCAAAGTGCCCACAAAAGTACAGGGAGATGATAAACCTGGCTTGGCTGGATATGTCTTGTGGCCCTGATGGTGCTGCTCATCTGAGGAGCAGTAGCTTCCAGTTATGAGGAAGGGAGTTTAGCTGAGTGTCATCTCTGCTTGTAACCTGACAAGGTCAGGGCACAGGCAACTGCCTGCTGGCTTCATGATCCCCTGGATTTTTCACACAGTGATGGCCTTGAAGGTGGTAGCGCCACAAATAACTTCAGCAAAAACATATCAGAGATCTCAGAGGCAGGAAGATTTGAGATAATGCCTGGGTAGACAGAGATAGCAGGAAGGACTTTTTTTAGTGTATCTTGAAGGATAATGTCAGTTTTATATGTCTGAGCTTGTTATGTTTCTTGAAAACAGGATGTCAGATGGGCTGTCAGGAACAAGAAGAACCTATTCTTTCCTTTGGACTCCACCTGAACCCACTCTTGACAGGCAACAGTTGAACACATGGTGCAACAGGTGAGGAAATCTCAGCACAGAGTTGAAGACCTGCTGAAATGCAGACCCCACAGACACCAAGAGATGATGAGGAGGCTGGGCCAGATCTCAGGGAGGACAAGAACTTGCTGAAGGGGAGAGAGAAATGGACAGGGTTTGATGCTGCTCAGAAACTCTCTGAGTTAATTAAAGGGCATGTGAGGATGCAGTGGGCAAATGAGTGCTGGGTGGAAACATTTTCATAGATTTTCTGTCTGACAAAGATGAAATGCTTTTTCACAACAGTTGTGCCACCACCCAGGGGAGAACCCTATTACTGCGGAGGTAGCTGGGAAATTTGTGGACATGTGCAAGAAATTGAGTCACTTCCGCTTAACAAGTTATTTCTCGTTAGCTGAACACTGTTAATGACTGAATGCATGAGCCTTACGTGCAGTGAGTGCAGAGTGAAAAGTTTTTACTCAAACGGCTTCCAAATATTTTCATCACTCCTTACAGTTGGGCTGGAGAAATATCATTTCATTTGATGATATTGGCTTAGAAGAATACTCTTCTCCAGAAACCTTTGGGATTGGCTTACTTTTAAATAGTTCTGATGGCAACTGCATCAACAATGCTCCCTAGATCCCACAATCTTGACCTGGGCTGTGGGAGTTACAGAGCATATGGCATGAACTGGGGAATGTATGGCATGCTGGATAATGCTGAAGAGCAATGGCTTGTAGTCCTTTTAACCTATTCCCTTTGCTTTTCTTTAGGCCAAAGGATCTTTAGAAGGGTAAAATCTCTTCCCTTGAACTGCTGGCCATGTTCTTCCTAACGTTGCCCAGAATGTTGTTAACTATCATTGCTGCAAGGGCATGTTGCTCTCAGGATTGTGGTCAGTTTGTTGTTTACCAGCATCCCCAGGTCATTCTAGACAGGGCTTTCCAGAAGTTGGCACCCAGCCTGTACTGGTGCTGGGGGTTAATCTTCCCCATGAGCAAAATGTTCCTTAGGTTTCTGTTGATCCATTCCCACAGATTGTCAAGGTCCCCTTCAATGGTAGCACACCCGTCTGGGGTAACAACCACTCCTCCAATTCTGTATCTTCTGCAAACCTGCTGTTGGTCCATCCTGCCCCACCATCCATACCATTAACAGAGTAGTTAAAGTGTATTGTCCCCAGTTGTCCCTGGCAGACAATCTTGTGGACTGGCTTCCAGCTGGGTTCCATGACAGTGATCACAACCTTTGTGCCCTACATTTCACTTAGTGTCCACTTATGTAGTTCATACTTCACCCCTTTGTCCAGAAGGATTTTATGAGAGACAGTGTTGAAAGCCTTGCTAGTCTGTTTACAGTAATTCAGTAATTTTCCCTGTCTTGTACTCTTAAAAGCCTGATTTTGATAGTTCCCAAATATTGCATCTGCAGAGAGGGTGAAATTGCTTTGCCTGCACAGTGCCAACAGAAGTACATTTGGATAGGTGCCACAACCACCGTGAAATGTTGCTCTGGGTGTATGAATCTACATACAAATGCTAATTACACCCACAGCTGCTGTGATTCTTCTGCTTAGTGCAAGTGACCTCCCATGCCGACATGATTAAACATGTTCATTTTTTTTAGACGTGTCCACACTACAAAATGCCTGAACTGGCCCTAACGAAACAAGTTTAAGTTCCCAAAAAGTCTTTGCATTCCACTACCCAGCCTGGTCTCAGTGAACCCTTGTAAAGAACGGTGCTGATGACATTTTTCCTGTCACCAGCACTGGAGCTGACTGGAAAAGTGGTGTTTTTTGCCTGATGATGTGCTGGTAAGTGCACCACTGTGCTCTTACTGACCTCCCAGTAAAGCCCTTATGCAAGGAGAAGGAACTGATATATTCAGATTATAACATCCTCCTCTTCAGAGCTGGTTTAATACAATTATTTTGAGAATTAAAAGAAATAAAATAAAGCTTCCAAGATAATTTTTCAGGAGCAGTCAAGGAAGAAGGGACAAGCCAGTCTCAGCACATAGATGGAAAAGTCTGGAAGACATCTGAGGTTGGTTAGGAATCAGATCCAAATTCTGAAAAGGAAAAAATATCAGCTTAGCTGTGTCATATATCCCCTGACATGATTCCCCTCTGAGTAACTTGATATATATACTCTCATTTAATTGGTGTAGATGGCCTTTGCTCCTTTCTTTTCTAAGCTGAGGTTCATGTCTTGCAAGAGCTGGTTGTGTTTCCTTTGCTCATTACATCGACTACTGAGTTGGAAGAATTAATTAGTTGATTACGATAAAATCTAATTACTGTTTGCAGTTGGATTAATTAACCAAATTGTGAGAGATCCCTTCTACTCCCTAGCTGTTCCAGTGTAAGCAGGAAGATACATCCTAAGGGGTAATGACTTGGTAAATACTTAATAAGCAGCATCTGCAATAGACATTTTTGCAAAACTCAAACATTGGAATTCAGCCCTTGGATGTACTTTGAAAGCTTGTCATTGAGTAGGACAAAGGGGACGATGGAAGTAAATATTCACACAATGAAGCTGCACGACTGATGTGAAAGACCCTATGGTTGAGGCCTAGTTTTCATGTGTGAAAGGAGACCTGGTCTGTGGGCAACACTGTGGAAAAAGCCCAGAACAACCAAAAAAATGAGACAGGAAGCAGTGTGGTGTCACAGACACTCTGCAGGTCTGACATGAGCAGAGAGAAAGGCTCTGTAGATGCCTGGAGCAAACTTCATCAAAAGGTCATCCATGCTTTCATCAATCTCTGTCAGCCATGTCATTGTCAATCCATCTTTGCTGGTAGGTTGGTCTGGGAAATGTGGTTGTGGGGATGGGAATGTGCTGTTTTCTGTCAGCACACCCTGTATGGTGTTGACCCTCAGAAAAAGAGCACTACCAATGCTTCGCAGTTTTTATCCCCTTGCTGTACGGCCTTGTGTGCCCTCAGGGCTCATGGTTAGTTTTGGGGTAGGTTTAGAGATGCCTGGTCCCTCCTGCCACTTTTCAGACATTTTCAGTGTATCGTACTTGAGTGAGCTCACCGCTTCTGGCTCTGTGAAGATAAAAAAGTGTGTCTAGGTGAAAATTCACCTGAAGTAGGTCAGATATACTACCTCAGGATGAGATGAGGGGCACTCTGGAGAGAGCTGTCCCCCTGCATTGACTACAAAATGACTTCAGCTCACATACAGAACTTCTAATTCAATAGAATCACAGAAAGCTTTGGGTCAGAAAGGACCTTGAAGATCATCTCCTGTTTCATCTGTCCCATCCTGGTGTCTGATGGGAAGCAGAAGGCATGTGGCTGTATCCAAGCTAGATACTGAATGTCAATATGCCAAGGAAAGGAAAACAAGGAATAGGATGCTTGGACATCCTTACCCAAGTTCCAGTTTTAGTCATGACACATAGTCTGGAAAGTGATCACATTCTCAAACAGCACAAAATAAATATATTTTGAGGAATAATGATTTTGATCATGCCAGGCGTAATGGTTTTTGCGAGTGTGTATGTGTATTGTGGTGTGTGAACATATGTGGCAAATTGGTCAATACATGATAAGACATATGGCAGTATATAAACTTTTTCTACACCAGTAAATGAGCCAGCACAAGTAAATGCTCTTACATACTGGCACTTGCTTTGGAGTACTTTAGGCACTTTGGCCTATGGAGTCATCTCTCAAAGAGTTTCTAACGCAGTTACGATGGCCAGTGATCCTCTGGACCAGGCAGCTGGATATGGCTGTCATAGAATGGCCTGGGTTGAAATGGACCTTCAAGACCATCGAGTTCCAACCTCCTGCCATGGGCAGGGACACCTTCCACTAGACCAGGTTGCTCAGGGTCCACTCCAGCCTGGCCTGGAACACTTCCAGGGATAAGGCAGCCACAGCTTCTTTGATCAACCCGCACCATGGCCTCACCACCCTCTGAGTAAGGAGTTTCTTTGTAGTATTTAATCTAAAGCTACTTTCTTTAAGTTTGAAGCCATTCCCCCTCGTTCTGTCACTCCAGGCCCTTGTCCAAAATCCCTCTCTCTCTTTCTTGTAGGCTCCTTCAGGTACTGGAGGGCTGCAATTTGAACACAACAAAGCTTTCTATTCTCCAGGCTAAACAATCCTAATTTTCTCAGTCTTTCCTTGTAGGAGATGTGCTTCATCCCTCTGGTCATCGTGGTGGCTTCCTCTGGACTCGCTCTAACAGGTCCATGTCCTTCCTGTGCTGGAGACCCCAGAGCTGGAGGCAGCTCTGCAGATGGGATCTCACCAAAGTAGAGCTAAAGCTGTTCCAATTCAAAGCACTAATTGTCCGTGTTGAGAAGAGCTGAATGGCTTTTTCACTGTGAAGTTCTTTTTATAAAGTCAACCCAAACAATTTCAGCTCAGGAGTACAAAAATTCAAGGCTGTCCTACAGATGTCTGGCAAGTTGACTTCCTGTCTGGTTGATTTTCTTTTTTGTCCAATTGCAATCTATGAGAAAACCTGCCAGCAGCACAATATGGATAAACATGTTGTGAATTGGATAATACTGCGGATTATAGGATGTGCCATAAAGTGAAGGGACAGCGCAGACAACATCTGGAAGTAAACATGAAGAATTTTGTTCTGTTAGGTGATGGCTGTGAGTCACCACACAGCTGCATGTAAAATGCAGGGAAGAGGCAACAGTTTTGTGGGAAGCTATATGCCAGGAAGTAGGAGAGCATGAGAGAAACTGTAGAATGGTGCTTTGTGAGGTTAATCTAAATCCTACATAGATTCATTATAAAGACTTGATTGAAAAGGTTATTTTCTTCTACAGATATGGGATCTGAGACTCTGGGAGGTCAGGGAGTAGTCCGAACTCACACGATGAGTCAGTAGGTGAACTGAGAGTGCCTATAGGTGATACTATGGTCCCAATGAAAGATATTATAATTTTCCAGACTCCAGTGAAACCAAGAATTTTTCCTTGATGCCTCTCCTACCTTTTGCTCCTATATCCTGCTTGTCAGACATTTCTTAAATTTCTCCATTTGGAAAAATCCTGCAGGCAGTATTGACAAAATTCATCATTCAGATGAAGAGGGTTGGTTAAACAGAGGAGATACATGGATAATATTTGAAGTAAGCAGTGCCAACAAAAGCTTCGTGTAAAGACTCATCCATCCAGCTGAATCCAAAATCCATCAGTAAAAACTCATGGAGTGTCTGCAGCACCCCATTGAAAGCTGAACTTTGTGTCAATCTGTAAACTCAACCGACACTGGTCTTCTGATAGAGATATATAACTTGTGCAATTTCATTAATTTGCTTTTATGTCATGTTTTGTTATGAAGTTTTCCAAAAGAAATTCAAATCACTGACAATAGGATGGAGGAGCATGGGTTGCAGAGTGTGTTGGTGCACCTGGGACTGACACTTGGCAGACACTTGCATTCAGCTGAGAGGAAGCCTAGAGCAGAGATCTTTCTGAAACCTGCACTTTATGTGGTTGAGGGAGCTGGGAGGGCCCAGCCTGGAGAAAAGGATGCTCAGGGGAAGCGTTTTTGCTCTCTACAACTCCCTGACAGGAGGCTGTAGCCAGGTGGGGGTTGGTCTCTCCTCCCAGACAATAAAAGGAGATGATCTCAAATTGCACCAGGGAAAGTTCAAGTTGGACATCAGGAAGAATTTCTTCACTGAAAAGGCAGTCAAGCATTATAAGGGGCTTCCCAGGGAGGTGGTGAAGTCTCCATCCCTGTAGGTGTTCAAGAAACAACTGGATGTGACACTCGATGCTCTGGTCAAGTTGATAAAGCAGTGCTCAGTCAAAGATTGGACTCGATAATCTTGGAGGTTTTTTCTAACCTTAATGATTCTGTGATTCTGCCAGGGCCTGATGGTCACAGTGGCCATTGCTATCCTGGAAAATACCTCCTTTTATATCAGGACATACAACCTGCTTTGGCTGTGGGCGATTTCAAAGCAGCTTCAAATCAGGACCATTCAAATCAATTTGAATGAGAGCAGCGCAGAGAGGTTTATGCTCTGCATCTGAGTAATTTGCTCTGTTAATTTCTCCCAGCAGTAGAAGATTGCTCAAGCATTTTGGAAGCAAGAAGGCTGCAATTCAGGCCATTGAAAAACCTCCACTGTCATTGTTTTGTTTGATTGGTCATTTATGTATATTTACAACCAGGGATGCTTCACAGATGATTGTAGTTCTGAATGAAATACTGACAAGAATGGCTAATACGTAGGATGGTTTCATTTCTTTTCTGTTCAAGATCATATGAAACTACAAAAAGTATTTTTCCTAAACCTAAGAACAAAATATTTTCAATCACATAATACATGAAAAGAAAATAAATCTTTTTCAGTAAAAGAAAATGGTACCCAATGTGTAGTGTTCCGGTTAAATTAAGAAGAGAAAAGCAGACACAGCATTTCCGATAAAGAACCTGATTTTGTAGAACAGCAGAAAAGAAGAAAAGAACATTTTATAAAGAAATTATTTTTCTTCTTTTGTTATAGAAAAGAGATTAGAAGGAAGGAATGAAGAACTGACATTTTGTATTTTAATTTTGTTAAATGTTTTCAGTTAAAACAAAACTTCAAAGTCTACTTTCTATCTCTCTTGTTTGCTGTGTGAATTTCAGTCTTAATTCTCCAAAGGTTCCTTCCTTCAGCAAACATACATTTCCCTGTCAATAAAGAGAAAACCTTCATAGAAACAGAATATTCTGAGCTGGAAGGGGCTCACAGGGATTGCCAGATCTAGCTCTTCCTTTCACACCTATTTCTTCAGTATTTGGTCCATTCTAATCATACAGAATAAGGATATTTAATTTATGTTTATTCTCATGCCTAGAGAATTTGAATATTAAAGTGTCTAGTTTAAGGTATGTTCACAATGTAATTCTGAGTGCAGATCCCAGGTTTCTTACACTTCTTAGTGCTGATTACATCAGCAAATCACAAATCTACAGATTCCTTGTCCTGATATTTCCAGTTTCCTTCTTTCCCTTCTGTTTGCAGAAGGCTGAACAGAGCTGAACTGGGTTTCTTGGACCATCTCCTCCAAGGTGGGAGAATTCAGGCTTGACCATGCTGTTGGGACTCAGTGCAAATCGTTCTTGGAGGGGTTTCTGCTGCCAAGAATTCACCAGTGATATCAGTAGTTGCCTATGGCTTGTCTCAGTTTAGTGCCATAGCAGAGGATTGGAACTGGGTGACCTTAAATGTCCCTTCCAACCCAAAACATGATATGATTCTATGACTTATTTTAGGACAGTTTATCTCTGCTGAAGCTTCTGTCACCAGAATGAATGAGATTTCTTCACGGAGGCAGGAACCACTCCAGACATGATCTTCCAGTCTTGGATAGCAGTGACCCAGGTCTCTCCAAGCTTGTAGGGTAATTGTCAACCTAAAGGATTTGACCACTGACTGGTCAAATAAATAAATTTTTCAGGCTGACTTAGAGTGAATCTAAGGAAGTGAGCACCATCAGGATCTGTCTCCTATAATCACAGGATCATAGAATGGTTTGGGTTGGAAGGGACCTCAAAAATCATCCAGTTCCAACCCCCTGCCATGGGAATGGACACCTTCCTCTATCCCAGGTTGCTCAAACCCCATCCAACCTGGCCTTGAATACTTTCAGGGATGAGGCAGCCACAGCTTCTCTGAGCAACCTGTGCCAGGGCCTCACTACACTCACTGTGAAGAATTTCTTCCTTATATCTAATCTAAGTCTGTCCTCCCTCACTTTGAGGCCATTTCTTCTGTCCTGTCACTACATGCCCCTGTGGAAAGTGCCTAGTAATCAGAAGTGCCTCAGAACACACAATTTTCCTGCAGATGCTTCCCAGGGCTGAGAGCATGTCCTCCTTCTTAGCATCCTTGCAATCCTATGCTTGGGATCACAGAATTACACCAAGCAAGAGAGAGATATTGAAAGTCAAACACTTGCAGGTGTATATATCTTCTTTTTTTTTGGTTGTTTGTATTGGTTTGTTGTTTGGTTGGTTGGTTGGTTTGGTTTGGTTTCTTGAACAGCAATGTTTTCCATCTGGGAATTTTTATCTTTATTTTCTTCTGCAAATTGCAATATTCTCTAAACATCTACTAACACGTGGGCAGGTTCTGGGAGATTTTAATTTTGCTGGAATGAAAAGCATATCTAGGCTGGTAATGGTAGTTTTCAGGGCAAGAGAGTGATTGTATTATGACTGTAGGGAAAAAAAACCAAGGCATAATATGTATGGACCTACATCTGGCACCTTCCAAGGCAAAAATACGACAGAATCATGATCAATAATTGCAAGGTTTCAGGTCAGTCCTGGCTAGATGTCCTTTTGCAAAGCCCATGCAGGGAGTCACAGGATATTAATGGCATTTTTTGTTCTGTGGCTCTTTTGAAAAGAAAGCATTTGTTAAAAGGGAAACTCATCTGCATTTCAGGGCTCTCCCCTCTTCCCCTTTTCTGCTTTGGTTTGCTGCCAGACACTTAAATCCATTGATGGCTGTGAATGGACACATTGCTGTGTGTGATTTTGATGCTACCTAAAACCTGAGCTCATTGTCTGTGTGTGACATGGATTTTGGGTGAGGTTTATCTCCTCCTGAGCATCCACTGGCCTTTTATCCCTCCTGGATTAAATGCAAGTCTTAGGCACAGGGGCCTTTCCCTCAATACTTGTGCTTGTACATATGAAATTGCAAACACCAAGCATCCAGCATAATCCATTGCTAACCTTGGCTGAGGCTTCAAGCTCTTGTTATAGCACAGAAAAAGAGGGAAAACCACAAATGTTTGGCTAAACATCCAAATGAATGTTAGTAAAGAAAACCATGACTGAGGAGGATGGATTGGATTAAAGGGATTGGTTCAATTATGAAAGAGAGTACAGGTCTCTATGCTCTGACTAGGAAAAAAGATTTCATTTAGCCTTCAGGGAAAAAAAAAGTCTATTGGGGAGAATAGCAAAGAAAATGAGTACCTGTGGAAGCAATAGTTGCTCTATCCATCACTGCCCATTTTTAGCCACAGGTTATCAAATAACTGGAGAAATGGTTCAGGTGTCAGTAGTGCCTTGAGGGAGGATTAGGGCTGTGCACCAGCTGCCAGGAGTTAACTGCTTATATTTTAATACCTTCTGGCTGGTCAGTGAAATATTGGTCTCTCAGATGAACTGAAGAGCAGGAGGATGGCCAGCGTTCCTTAAATTAGCAGAGAAGGGTCTAGGAGAGATCACAAGGATTCAGGGGCGATTGTGAAATGTTGAGAAAGGTAATATTGGGTGAAAATGGCTCCATCCTTCATGGCAAGGCAGTGAGCTGGCAAAGTGCTGGCAAAACCTCTCTTTCTCAAAGGAGGGATGTTTCCAGCTACAGCTCTTACTTACAGGCACTTCTCAGAGCCCACTTTAAGGAGTACAGAGGCTGTTTATGTAGGAAAATAATTATTGTTGGAGGGGAAGGTGTCAGTAGTCATGGTGTAGAAGATATCCACAGGTGTCCCCTATCCTTGATTTCTCTAAGCTGCATCAGTGAGCTCTGCACACAATTAGTGAAGCCCTGCACAGCTGGGAATGGGGAACAACTAACACCCAGCATTACACCTGACAGCAGGGCTACAGCCTCCCATCCATGGGTGCTCCTGGTCATATTCCTTATGCCTCAGGGAAGTCCTGTAAGGTACTCAAAATACTATTTTTGAAATAAATGTGTTTCAGTAACCTTAATGAGAATTCACTTTTATGAAGCAGTTAGAGAAGCTGAAGAAAAGAGAATTTCAAGGCTCGTCTTGCCTTGGATCATCCAAGACACTGAATGGATTGGGGTGAAGACCATGTCTTTTTCCCCATGCAGGAGCTGGGTGGGCCTGAAGCACTGTTCCCTGATCCTGGCACATGATCCTTCCCACGGCAGCAGTCTGAGAGAGGAACACAAAGAAATTACCATGTCCTGGTGGAAATTTTGGCTTGGTTAAAAAAAGACTTTATCAGAAACAGTAGTCCTAGCCAAACTTATTGTCCAGTCACCATAGGACATCATACAGCATCCTCCTACTCCTGAATCTGCACTTCAGTCTGGTTTTCTAAGGGAAAATCTGAATTTTTGGTCCACTGTGTATGTAATACTACCATAAAACAAACAGTATGCAATAAATTGCCAATAGCAGTGGCAAAAGAGAGGAAAGACAAATGTTATTTATGGATGTGATGCAAAAATTTCAATTGAAATTCAGGAAGGGATGCTGTTCAGGAAGAAATTCCCAGCCATTAAATATTGTTTGGGCAGCCCCATCAGTCAGCCTCCTTGTCCTTTATCTTGCCTGCAATGCTATTTGCATGATGGCAACTGAAGGCTGCAGATAAGAGCTTCATTTCCTCACCCCACGAGCTCTGGGTGAGATCTCAGGTGCTGGTGTTCTGCTCTGGGCTCCCCAGGGATTATCCTCCATCCCAAGCTTCTGTTGCAGGATGAGGAATGAGCACAGGTCAGTTGGGAATATACTTGTTCTGAACTGAATTTAACCTGGTTGCTCAGAAATGCAAAATTATTCCACTTCTTGCTATGAAACAACTCTGAAGTGAGTTTTTTGGGTCATGTTCTGATGGATCTGAACATATGAAAACTTCTGGTGGGTTAAGAGATGTCTCATACTCTGTCTGTGGCGGAGTTTCTCTGCCTTCACATTGATGGTAGAGAGAGCAGAGGCCAAATCTTTCCATTTGTTTATCTGGGATAAACCATGCAAGCCACCCAACCCAGATTTCTTCTCTCTTTTTGTATGTAGATCAAACCTCATGCTGTGTATATTGCCAGCACATTATGGAATTATTTGAAATTTATTTAACCTCTGACTCACTAATCTTACCTAAAATTTAATTATACATGGAGCCAACCACTCCTGTCACTTCCCCACTCACCCAGCACCCATAAGGCTGATTTATTGTCACTACAAACTCATTACATAGCAAATAATTTTATCTTCCTCAACCTCCACAGAGACCTTCCCGAGCAATTAATATTTACCGTAAATGTTTCATGAGAAATAAATCAGAAGAGACAAAATCATGTTCCAGGTATTACAAACTACTTCTTTGGATTTTCTATCCAAAGGTAGTGGGTGGATATGAAGGGGATGTGTAGCTCCCCATTGCTGTGAAATGAGACAAATTGCTCCAAAATGACCCTTTGAAAGTCACTATGTTTAGTCTAAATTGAAAATCCTTAAAAGCACTGGGGTTGCTAATTGTTGATGGCAAGGCTGCTAAATATGTAAATTTCTAATTAAAATATAAATTAATCCTCACAAATGAATACCTGCTATCTGCAGAATGATGAGAAGAAGTTTTATGCAATTAATTAATGTTATCGCCTATTAGCTTTATTTACATAAGTACATAATTCATGCTGCTTTGCTTTTTCTGATATGCACCAGTAGAATTTTTTTTTTTTATTTTGGTGTCACTCTAAAATAATTACTGTTCTTTTGAACTTTCCTGATGTATTTTAGGCTGTGTTGCCTTTTAACATGTAAGTTAATTGGAGGTATTTTTCCTTTATTAACTCTATGCTTGATGTCATGGGGTAGGAGGAGAAAGAGTTGGGAATTGCTTTGAGACATCCCCGAATAAAACAAGTCACTGCTCATTATATTCTGAGTCTTAATGGATTAGATAATTATTTACCATTCCCAGCTTTGATATATTTTTATAGGACAGTTGAATAGAATATAACTGTTGCATTAAGAGATTATAAAGTGCTTTCTGGATTAATAAAGCATAATAAAAGCACTGGCATTCAGCTTGTAGATATAAATATGTATAATGACATTGTTCTTCAGTATGCTTTTCTATGGGAAAATAGGACTTTCTGTCCCATTTTCTATGAAATGTTAGCACATAATAAATAGTATGCAATGAATTTTCATCAACAGTAGCAACAGAAAGGAAAGAAAAATGTTATTTATGAGTGGGACTGCAACAAATCCAACTGAAATTCAACGAGGGATTCTGTTCACTAAGAAATTCCCTGCCACCAAATGTCATTATTTGGGCGGTTTCCCAGTTTATATTTGTTAAGTATCTTTCCCAAACTGCCCTTTGAATGCAGCTGATGAATTAATTTTCCTTCCTCAGGTACAGCTGCCTGGAGAAAGACATCAACCATCAGAGATTCATAGCAAAGCTGTTGTGCTGACTCGCCCATGCCTCGTGTTCCTCCCCGGGGCCAGCTCGATGCCTGCGCTGGATCCTCTCTGCAGGGAACCATTCCCTAACAACAGATGGGATAAACAATCATTTTCCTAAGCAAATCAAGAGACAGAATCCACTTCAGCCTTTCCCACTGGGAGCAATTCCCACTTTCCAAATGCCACATGCAAAGCAAGTCCTGCCAAGTGTTTGCAAGCTGCTGCTCCAGCCTGGGATTTGCTGCCTCCCCACCGTGACTTGTGGAGCCTGGCTTGTCCCAGCCTCCTGTTTACTGACACCATTAACTTTTATGGAATTGCAGTGGTAAATGTTTATGGCCAGTCTTTTCTGGATTAATCTTTAATGAGGTTTTCACTAGATACAACTGCACGCTCTCTGACCAGAACCTTGCAGGAACCCAGGAGGCATTAAAAAGAAAATTCACACCACTCCTCACTGGGATTTTCTTTCTGAGAACCACAAGTACTGGTCAAAATGGCAATCACCCAATCTGGTAGCAACTTGACCCCTGCCCCAGAGGGAACCTGTCCAGGATGGGACAAATCCATAATGAACTATTCTATGCTGAGAATTGTTCTCCTTTTTTCAATTGTGATAATCTGTTTAATGGGTAAAGGAATGAAAATGGGACTGTTTGAGTTTATTATCAAGTATCTCACAGGGTTTTATATCACACTGCCTGCTGAGATCTGCAATTAAAGTTAAAAAAGAAGAGTTCATTTCACAACAGGAGTTCAGGGTTTCTTCATACAGTATGGTTTGGTGTTTAAGATTGTTTATTGACTTCGTTGTGCATGAGCTTCATTTGAGAGTTGCTGTTATTCTGAAGTTTACTCTTTTATTTAAACCAATATTTGGGATGTGGAGGATGCTCCTAGAAGAGTTCTTGAGGAACTGGCAAGGCCAGGATCACTTTTCAGAGAAGAGTTTAGGGTCAGATTGTAAAAAGTTATACTGGACAAGGAGCAAACTCATTGTATCTTCCTCCAGCCTTGTTGCACTGCTCAGACTGCATGGGGGGGTTTACAAATCACTGCAATATTAACACAGTGGTTGCAGTTAACTTTCCTGTCAGGTACCATGCTCTGGCATCCCATGCATATTGGCTGGAAATTAAATTGCTTAGAGAGTTAGACTGAATTGTACACTCACAGCTGAATCCAATCCCGATTCCAGCCTCTCTGGTTCTGCTGACCACACCATGCTGTAGCCCTCCTCACCCATCCTGAACAGTCCTTCTGGTTCCACTGTTTCTGTAGGATTTGCACTCAAGAAGCCTCCCATGACCTTCCTTTTCTCTTTCAGACACTTCTTAGACACTCAGCTGCTAAAAATCACCATCATGCAATGGACTGTAGTGGAACCATGCCAATTAAAAATATTTGAAGAACTGGCAAAATAAACTCCTTTAAATCTATTTTAATGTGCTGTTTCATTCTTGCTTTTAAATTTTACCTTTATGATTAATTTCTCATAAAAAGACCAACAATCTTTTAGACCAGGAATGTAGTGAATTCAGATCTGTGGATTTTTAAGTAAAATAAAAACTGCTGGTAGACACCATTTGATAATAAACACCCTTATGAATGGCAAGAAATTCCTTTCTGTGCTGTACATCATTTGTGGGACAAATGCCAGATCTTATGGGCTGTTGATCTGCCCAAAATGTCAGGTTTAGGTTTGATACTGGAACAAAAATCTTTACTGTGGGATTGTTGAGACAATGGAACTGGGCAGACTGGAACAGGCTGCCCAGAGAAGATCTGGATGTCCCAAGTGTCCAAGGCCAGGTTGGACAGGGCTTGGAGCAACCTGGACTAGTGGAAGGTGTCCTTGCCCATGGCAGGGGGTGGAGTGAGATGACCTTTAAGGTCCTTTCCAAAGCAAGGCATTCTATGATTCTGTGGTTTTGCTTACATCGGGAAGTTCCCCGAACAATTTCTAAATTTGTAAGTCTCATCCTTCACTAATGTTCAGAAATCTCTTGAGCTGAAGGAAGCAGCTGTTTGAAAGTACTCAGAGACAGTATATAACAGTAAAAAACCCCATCTTTCACTACGTATTTCTTAAGTCTCAAGTTATCCAGAATCTTCCCTTTTGTCTTTTTAAAAGCCACAAAGAAATTTTCTAGTATAATATTCTACAATGGTTTTACTGTTTATGTAGACTCTTTCATCTGGACTTCTTAGGAGAAACAAAAGCTCTACCACATTTATTAGGGATACACTTTTATTACTTGGAAGATACTGAAGAAACCAAGCCAGACTATGTTACATTTACTTAAAATCAGCATTTCTAACTGCAACAGTGCTCAGAACACTGGGCTTGTGTGTGCAGACAGGCAAAGGGTTCCTGCTGAAGCCCAAGCAGGGCTCTGCCCCTTCTGGTGTTTGATGATTTGATGATCCTGAGCTGTTCTATGCTTTGTTAGGAAGATCAACCCTCTCATTGTTGCCTTTTACATTGCTTTCTACAAAATGTCTGCCTACAGCACAGATGTTTTTTAAGGTAATTTTCTTTTATTAAAATGCAGAATTATCAATATGTTATTGATGATATATATGAAAAAAATTAAAATTTATACTTTTAAAAACATCTTTGCTTTTTAAAGGTTTTAGGTTTCTACAGGGCACATGTCTAACCTTGAGCTGCTTGCTTACATTGCCTGTACATGCAGTGGGGGGAAATGGTTCATCAAATTTGTTTTAGTAAATAACCTTAGGGGGTCTGACTCCTAGAGAGCAAAATCAGGTGAAATTGCCCTGCATTTTTCCAGGCATGTGAACTCTCTCCTCTCCTCTCCTCTCCTTGTTGCATTATTGGAGTCCCCTCAGCCCCCTCACACGCCTGTCAGAAATGCAGCAGGTTTCCACACAGATATGAATTCAGGGAGATGTTTCAGGATAGTAGGAGAGCTGGTGGGGGAAGGATGCAGCAGAACTTGCTCGTTCAATCACAACTGTTGGAAATGACATTTCGGAGGCAGCAAGAGGCAGCACTTAACATTTGCAAGGAATTGCCTCCTTGCACTCCTGGGGCATGAAGTGCTCGTTGCTGTCTGTGTGGGAGGGGTGGTGTGTGCAAAGTGCAATTTGCAGCACATATTTACTGTTTCTAAAGGTTTTTTGAATGCCGAGAGATTATTTTTGTTTTGTTCCTGGAGAGAGCTTTTCACTTACAGAGAGAAAAATTAGTAAAATATATGTAGAGTGAAATGTGGAGCTGGAGAATCCTTTATCCAGAATTATGACGCTGTTTTAATGTGGTTTCCCAGAAACCACATGAAGTCTGTTGGAGTCTCATGTTTTCTTGTTGACACATTTTGCACTGAAAACTGCCCTGTTTGGCTGTTGTCTGCACAAAAGGCTTAATTCCTTCACCTTCTCTCTGCCACCAAGACTGAAGTCCTACACAAAACTTTGCTGTTCTGTGTGAATAAAGACAGCAGAACATCAGCTTGTAGATTTAGTTTCTTATAGATATTCTGGAGATGTTTTGTTCGTGTTCCAAACCTGATCTTGGGAACAAATGGAGGAGAGAAAGCTGAACCCTTGGACCATTAGTGTTTCATAGTGGGATATAATTGTGACCCAGCTTAACAGACGTGCAGCCTGCCTAGCATGAAACTGTGCCTCATGTTGCAAATGTTGTGCCATTGCTATAAATTTCTACATCCCAGACTTCTGTGTCCCTTCAATTACAGCCTCTGCATTAGGCCTCCAGTTGCAACCTCTACATTTCCCTTGGTTATTGTCAGAGCTGGAATGCTCATAAATTCTGAGGAGCATTGCAAGAACATATGGGCAAGGCTGAAAATCCCCCTTGTTATCTCCTGTCTCTCTGCTCCTGAGGAAGCAGACACAGAAAGTTGTCCTTTTAGTGTTTTGTGAACTAGCAAACAAAAAAGACATAGATTTCTCAAGCTGCAGAGGCTGCAGATAAGCACCAAGGAATGCTCTGTGAGTAGCTTGTTTACATCAGCCCAGCCCAGGGTGAGCAATTATGAGTAAATGCTGTCAGGGAGAGTGGAAGCTTTAGACAAAGTTCATAAAGAAGCCCTGAAGCTGACTCTGAGGGTCAGGAAGAATTCCTTTTGGTATTTAAACTCTTTCACAGAAAGGGGTTTAAATAAAGGTAAGTCCTTCCTTGCCTCAGATTTTTGGGAAGAGTTCGAATGTAAGGAATCACTGGCTCTCAAGTTCTAATCATGACAAATCAGATCTATTTATAATAAGGAATTATTTATTAAACAGATAAGAGGTAACAGATGAAAGATCTCAGAGTTACCTACTGCACAGTCTAAAACTAGAAGAATTACTAATAGATTATAACATAACATAAAACAGTGCACTCTATCCAGGTATCTATAGTAAATCTAGCAGAAGAAATGGTATTGATTAGGAGTCAAATGTAATTTACAAAAAGATGATGATAATGTACATATTCCTTCATTCAACCCCTGGGAAGCAGCATCCTTGCTCACGGGAGAAACTTCACACTTTTCCAGGGAAACATGTAGAACATTTCTGTTTTGTAAAAGTTTGGTGTGGCTTTTATAGTTCTAAATTGAGTGTCTGTCAGTCAGAAATCCAGTTTATCTTGTAAAATCTCACTTCAACACTAAGATGTTTATTTTCAGCTGGGAGATGCCAGACCAGTGTTTGGTGCCCCATGGCACCAAAATAACTCCCTACAAGACAGCTTGTCCTGATTGAGTTATCTGACTGGATAACAAACAACAGATAAGATCTTGTGGGGGGTTATATGCCCTGCTACAAATGTCAAAGCTGTTCCAAAAAATTAAAGTCAAGAGATGTTTTTAAAGCTCTTCCTCCAAAGGGAAAGCACACTCTGGCCCATTCTTAGACAAGCAGTGAACATCATACTTATGTGCAGAGTCACAGAATCATGGAATGGTTTGGGTTGGAACGGACCCCAGAGATCGTTTTGTTCTATCCATCTTTGGCGGGCAGTGATACCTTCCACTACCCCAGGTTGCTCCAAACCCCGTCCAAGCTGGCCTTGGACACTTCCAGGGATGGGGCAGCCACAGCTTCCCTGAGGCAACCTGTGCCAGGGCCTCACCACCCTGATTAAAAAAGTACTTGCTAAGTTTTATTCCCTTTTTATTTTTGTCTTGTCAATTGGTATTTGAATGGTTCTTCAACCTGCACATTTAACCTTCCACTTACAGACTCATGCTAAAAAATGATGTGATTTTTAGAAAATATAGGCAGCAACAATGTGCTTTCTTTCCTCTGGAAAATGAAAACCCAGTTCAAGTTACCAGTGTCACTGAACTTGCTGCCTCAAACACCTCTTGAACAGAAGACACCATCTCCTGATTGAGCCTACTGCATTGTTTGGTTTATTGTTTACTGTCTGTGTAACACTTCAGGCTCTGCAGGTCTGGAGTGCTATAGTTATTCAGGAGAGTTCAGCAAAAAATGGAAACAATTCCATGGGAGGCTATCAGAAAACATCTTCCTATTTTTTGTTGAAGTTTCAAATTTTCTGAGAGTCTCCAGTTTACTTTCCAATGATCCCTGGTGCATGTGGCAGAGGAATAACTGAATTGGTTAATAAAATAATTGGTTTGTGTCATTAATTGTTTTTGATAAGTATGTCCTGACCTGAACTAAACATCAGTTAGGTCCTGGCAGAGGTTTCCCAGAGAAGCTGTGGCTGCCCCATCCCTGGAAGTGTTCCAGGCCAGGTTGGATGGGGCTCTGAACAACCTGGGATAGTGGAAGGTGTCCCTCCCCATGGCAGGGGTGGAACTGGATGGTCTTTAACATCCCTTCCAACCCCAACTATTCTGTTATTCTGTGATTATATGGTCAATAGATAGAAAAATGTGTTTGGCAGCTCCCTGTGATCTCCCTGTCTGTCATGTGAGAGCACACATCCTCTGTCCAGAGCAAGATCAGATGTTCCTCATGCTGGAGCCCTTCACCCCACCTCAGCTGGCTTGTAGGTATTCATGTGTGTGTCTCAAAGATGAAGTCTTCCATGAATCTCTCCCACCCTCTTTCACGACTGTCTTGTTAACTTGTGTGCCAGAACATGATTGGTGTTTTCATTCCCCATCTCCTTCTGTTATGACACTCAAGGCCTTTCAGGGAAGAAAAATGATGGCATTTTGCTTCTGTCTGAATGAATATTTCTATTGTAAGCCAGGAAATAATCAGCTGTGTGAGCTGTGCTTCAAATTAAAATCCTTATGTTACAGAAGAGGACAATTATTTCTTTCTCACCCTGTTTGGTTTATCTGCGGAGAGGTTTAACACTTTTTTACTCTACCAAAACAAATCACTTTCTCAGATGGGATTGTTTTTTTGTTCTGTTTACAGCCTGGGCACGTTGGAAAAAAATAGAAGGGCAATCAATGCCAGCTGAAAGATGGATACAGCCTCTATTGAGTAAACAAAGTTACTGTGTACTGGCAAAAAGTTCCCTGCATTGGATTCTTCATTGGTCTTAAGTTGCCAGCTCCAATAAATCAGTATGCTGGACTTCTACTTAGTCAATGTTTCTAGACAGCAATGAGAAAGCATCGTATGTTAAAGTGTAATGAATCGTATCAGTGAGTAAGTCTACTCCCAGCCCCTGTTAGAATCTATCAATATAACAAAGTGGCTGTCACCCTGATGTACGGACAGACAACTCCTCTGAGTGATGGGTCCATCCCTCCCTCCCTGAAAATGCCCTGAGCTGGCTGGAAAGGAAAGTATCCCTCTTTTTTTTTTTGCCACGTGGACTTGTGTTTGAGGCATATACATCAACAGGAAAGGTTTTGAGGCAAAGAAAACAGGGGGCTTGGATCATGAAACAGTTTAAACCACCTAAACAAGAGGTTTTAACCACCTAAATCTCAGGGGCTTGGAAATCCTCTTCCCACACTAATAGACCAGCATCTGTTTTTATCAATTACTATTCCTTATTTTAATTTGGATCAGAGGGATGCCTGAATAGTTCAGCTAGGGTTGACATTCAGCCCACTCTGGGGGATTTTTGTGGAATTTATACCTCAATACATTTAGAATAAAAGAGATTAATCACATCTGGTGAGGCCCAATGAATAGACAGGGAAAAATGTGAAAAGTAGTCATGTTTCTTGTAGACTGCTGTACTAAGCAGGATGCACATGAAGAGCCCTCCAAGTCCAGAAGACTTGGTAGAAAGCAGGCAAAGATTTGGAGTGGGAAGAGCAGCAAAGAGGAGATCACCAGGCAAATTCAGTGGTAAACATAAGCCAGAGCCAAATACAGAACTGCTCACTGATGGGCCTTTGCCTGGCCATGCTGCCTTTCCATCAGCATTGGAAAACTGGGTGGAGAGTATCCATCAACTCTCTCTTTCCTCCCCAAAATGCTTTGAACAATTAGTGTTTTAAACCACTTAGATGAAGATGGTGAACATAAATTGGAAATCAAGTCCTAATGAGATTGTAGGAACTTGTGTGGATAATTTTTGGTGCTTGTGTCCAAGAAGCTGGGCATTGGATGGAGATGAGTATTTATTTTTGGTTTCACAATCAAAATTTCTGACTTCTTAATATAACTGGCAAAACCCCCAGTCTGTTTCAGAGCATATTCCCTTGAAACTTATCAATCACAGTAAAACCCTGCAGTTGTTTTGGTGTAGGAGGGATTTATCTCATGCTTCAGCAAAATGTGCTGTTTTGTCCTCAGGCTTCGTGCAGGGAGCAAATGGAGCTCTTTGTGTTTTGCCAGAAAAAATGTTTGGTCTTATCATAAGGAAGCACTTGGCAAGAGGCATGGTGAAGGTTGGATTTGGTGATCTTGGAGTTCCTTTCCAACCTTAATGATTCTATGATTCTAGAAAGTGCTGCTGCAGATGTCCCGGTTGAGTGTTACCAGAGGAGATGCTCAAACACAGCTTGTGATGGGCATTTTCCCAAGACTTTGTTGACACAACCAGCAGGTACCATGCTGGCTGTAGGCTGAGCTTTTTTTGAGAGTAACTTCTTCCTCATGAGTAAAATTGGCTCCTTTCTCAAGACAGCCACTGCAATCTTCTTTACACAGAAAATGGTGACCACATGAGGAAGAACATGAAGGAGATGACTCAGAGACTGAACAGTGCTCCTGTGCATGAAGCAGAACTGGCTGAGGTGCTGATTTTCCTTTTGGTTAAGAAATCTGAGGTACAAAGCTGTCTGGGAGACTCCCTGCATAACTTCTGGGCTCACAGCTCTGTTTGGCAAAGCTTGCATTCTCACTCGGTCAGGAAATATGAGGAAAGGATATAAAACTCTCAAAACCTGCCCAGCGTTTTTGAAGGGAAGTAATTTTTGAAGACAGAATTTTAAGGGGTCCTTTATAGAGTGCCAAATGACCTAATCTCCTCTAAAAGATTGCCCCAAAGCTGATTCTGCTAACTAAGGATGCTTTATGCTCAGTGATTCATTTTGTCCCAGAGGATCACAGCTGCTGCGTGAATTCTGCACAGAATTTGATTTCTGATACATCTCCAGGATATGCATCATAAAATAATTTGAAAATCAGAATGCAGACCTTGCACTGGCACCAGGAACCAGCAAAAAGCCAACTGCCAGATACAAGCACAAACTGAGACATGGAACACTGCACTGTTCAACAGGTACCAGATGGAGTCTTTGCATCAGATTCACATTCAACTTCAGATAATGTAAACCTGGGTGTTCCGCCCTGAGGCTTAGAAACACATGGTCTACCATGGCCAAATCTCTGTTTTGTAGGATGGGAAACAATATATTTGAAAGTTAAAAACAAAAGAGATCTGGAAAGCTGATATTAGGGAAATGTTTTATCCTTTCAGCTTCTCCGGAGACTGATGAGGGAGGGCTGAATTCCTCAGAAGGCAAAGATGCCATTTTGTCAATTCTTACAAGCTTATGTATTTTCTGTCAAGTGGCATCTTCATTTTGCCTGAAAACACAAATCAGCAGACCCAGCCCATGAGCAAAATTCCTCACTGACCTTCAGATCAGAATATCCTGAGTTGAAAAGGACCTGCAGGGATCACTGAAGTCCAGCTCCTTATATCCCATTGCAGTGGGCAGCAGTGAACTGCATCAGCTGATGTCTCAGACAGCTGAGCCCCGTGGTGATAATGTTGATCAACCAATCCCAGTCCCTTGCTCCCCTTTCACAGATTTTTCCCAGCTGGTCTCAGTGGAAACTTCCTGACACCCACCCTGCTAAATTTGGTGGTTATGCTGCCAAGCTGATGTTGTGAAAAGCTTTGTCCTGCATGAAAAATGAGATTTGACACGTGCAGTTCTGATTCTCAGGGGAAATGCCCTTTCCACAAGATTTCAATGGGTTGGTTGTTCTACTCTGCCATGCAGAATGGTGGCTCTGCCAACTTCAAAAGCTGTTTCTTGTTTCTGTCATCTGGCACAGAATAAACAGTTTGTTTTGTTCCATTGTTCTTAATTAATCTCGCCTTTTATTTCTGCTCAAAAAGGCACTTTGATTTTCTTTTTAAAAATCTGCATCCAGAAAAATTCTGCGCATATTTCATGCCAACAGATTTCATACACGTCTGCGCCTGGACTGTCACCACCTCTGCGTGACAGAGCAACAGAGCCAAAGGGAGTTTTTTTAATTTTCTGACTGGACATATAAAATTGGATCAAAGAGTTTTGAAAGTTGATATTAATCATTTGAATACTTTATTTTGAATTAGCCTGATAGTATGAGGAAACATAGTGTTTTGAGTCCTTCTCACAAAATCATGGATAGATTTTGCAAAAGGTGGAGTAAAGGAAGACCAAGAGCACTCTTCTCCTCAGGAGATCCACTCCTGAAGCTGAGAAGAATAAAGCAACAGGAAGAGAGAACACAGAATTACAAAATCATAGCCTGGCTCAAGTTGAAAGGGAGCTTAAAGATCATCTAATTCCAAACCCCTGCTGTGGGCAGTGACATCTTTCATTAGGCCAGGTTGTTCCAAGCCTTATCCAGCCTGGTCTTGAACACTTCCAGGGTGGGGGATCCACAACTTCTCTGGGAAACCTGTGCCAGGGCCTCACCACCAGATTTTGGTGTGAGCTGACAAGTATTAGGGAAAAAAAAGAATCTAAATGCCAAAGGAAACCATGTGAAGGCATAAGGTTGTGACTGATTTCCTTCTGCTCTTCACAGAGTCCTTTGTCTAAACATGAGACTTTGATACCTTCTAATATTTCCTAGAATTCCCTCCCACTGCTGTTTGAACAAGACTTGTTTGTTGCATCTTCTTTATCACATCAGACTGGCACAACAACTGGAGCTGTCTCAGATGCCTTAGGATGTCTGAACTATCACAAAAAAGCCTCTTTTTAGGCAACTGGCTGGTGTCCCAGGGCCATGATTCAGTCTGAGCTAAATGTGTGTGTTGATGAAGATGGAGTCGATGCAGACAGTGAATTTTTGGGATGATTTTTCTCACCATGAAGCACCAGTGGCTTCTGGAACAGGAAACACCAAAACCCAACATACCAGGGAGTAGAGGAGAAACCAGGCATAAGCCTTATGAAACCCAGATTTCCTATGCCACCTTTTCTTACTGGATTTTACCCTGGAAAGAGTTAAAAGGGTGTGATTCAGCTACTTAACTTTAGTTATCTTCTGTGAAGATGTCGAGGTGTGATCTAATTGACCAGGCTCATTTTATACCAGCTGGCAAGAAATAAGTGCTCTAGGGCCAGATGTATCTGATGGATTTTAAATATCTGAAAAGACAGATGAATCAGCTCCCAAAAGCAAGTGTGATACTAATTAACACATCCTTTCGGCCAGCCGTAAAATTCCACAAAATTGTAACTTTGAAGCATTTACATTTCTGTCAAATGTGGCTTAAGCTGCCTTAGGCTTTGCTTCTGCAGGACTGATGGGGCAAAACGAGGGAGGAGGACAGCACAGGCTGAAAGATGGAAGGACCACTAAACATAATTACCTCCAAAACTCTATGAAAAATGCTGCAAGTGAAAGAACCATAAATACATTAAGGAGACAAAGCCAATACACATTAAAGATTCATGTAGTGCTATTCATTCGTGCTCTCTCTTTTGGCTCTGGATAGGCAGATATATGCATTTAACGCTAGGTAAAGTCCTTTTGATGATGGACAAAGACTCATAAATCCCACGAACACCTCCATAGCTCACAAGGACAGTGTCTTTTGCCCCACCATTTGTTTTCCCACAGAGTTAGAAAAGCATATGTATTATACTCCAAACCTACCTTCTGACTTATGTAATTTAATGTGATGTTTAGTGAGCTCATTTCCTTCCACCTAAGGGGGGAACATCATTTATTTTAAAATAAATGCCATTTCTATGTGAGCTGTTTTGGCAAGTGATGCCCACCCCCAAATCACAGGTTCACAGACAAAAATTGGCAAGATTGAAAAAAATAAAGTGGCCACTTGGTCTGTCCCCTGGCACTGGGAAATAGATACAAAAGAGGACATGAGGACGTAAAACGGGCAGGTAATATTGAAAGCCTCCACCCTACAGATTGCAACACTGAAACAAAACACACACAAAATGATTTAAGAAACCAAGAACTTCAAAGTGATTGTATCAGACTATTATATCAGACTATTGGGATGTTGATATTAAAAGAGGGGGAGCAAGAAGGAAAAAAAAAAAAAAACCAACAAACAAACCACCACCCAAGCTAGCTAAAGTGATGAATAAATAAGAGAATGCTATAATTTCTTCACCACACTGAGATTATATGACGCAGAAGAGACTTTCGAGCACTAAATTGCCTTGTGAAAGACCACATAAAACAAAGGTGAAAAAGGAAAGTACATTCTACTCTAAAGCCCAAAGAAGAGACAGCCTCATAAACTGAAAATGACATTTTCCATGCTTCAGGAAGAAGCTCACCTGCTATGAGAACCCTTTCTTCAGTCTCCTTTTTTCCCCAGGTGCTTTCAAATACTGAATCTTATTTTACTATCAAGTCGTTCCCTTTCTACAGTATCTACTTATTAGAGTGCATTGATAGAAATTAGTTAATTGCCTAAAGGTATGAAGAGCCTGAAGATGCATTTCTTATTGTGAATATGATGAAGTTTTTGGTGTTTTCCAGGTAACCAAAGCTTCCGGCTCAAGGAGAAGTTTTCTTCTAGACCTGAAGTTTGTATCTTCAATCCTATTCTGCCTAATGGACATGTGGAGAAGGAGAAATAAATCACTTAAATGAGATGTCTGCAGGGGATATGTATTTCCCTATGCTCCTTTGAAAATCAGTAGAGAGAAGGAGGTTCCTGCAGAAGGTGATTAGCTGCAGAGGTGTTTAGATCTTTTAGATGGTAAGAGATTCTGAGTGCAGACAAGAACTTTCAGATGGACAGGGATATCCTGTCAGACCTTCTGTAGGGGAAGGAGTAGGTCTGTCCAGCCATAAACAGCAGAATGAAGATGCTGATTAATTACTATGCCAGTCTGTGCATGTTTTCTGCTTCAAAGTGAACAGACCTCTCTAAATTATGTGCTTTCCAACACTGAATAGCAGATGATATAATAAAGCAGTTCTCAAACCAGCAATTAAGCACTCTGATCCCTTTGATGAATGTTAGATAACAACAGAACTATCTCATTTCGCTGCAGCATTCTCTTAGTGTCTAAATGACATTTCGTTTTTGTCTCTCTTTAGGGAACATGCTGCTTCTGACAACCAGCTCTGTGCTCTGTGTTCAAACAGTTCCTCTGGTTAGGCAAACCAGTTGGCATGGAAATACAGCAGTGCATGGGATGCAATGACCTGACCTCAAAAACTGAAAGTCTGGGGACAGAAAAGGAGAGGAAGTGCTGAACCTTAGCACCCTGCACTTATTGTCCACATCTCTTCTATCAAAAAGTGATTATTGGGTCAAACCTAAAAGCCTTGAGCATGTGGTTTCTCCAGAAGCAATGATTCAAAGTAGTGTGGTTTATAGAGGGCAAGTATGTCAGGTGCTTGCAACCTAAGAGATCTTTGAGAATTTCAGGAATTCAGATGTTTTCAGTTCAGGAAATATTGTTGCTTGGTGCTGGTGAGATACCTTTGAATATTCACACACTATGGTAGTTATGTAATTTTTCTGCTTTCTCAAGAATACTTGGAGAAAGGTTCAGCAGAGCAAAGAGAACCCCAGAGTATTTATTCCTTGAACCCAAAAGCTGCTGGTGCCTCTAATTTCTTTCCAGTTCTTTTGTCTTTGGCCTCTGCAGAAACAAATGAGATGTGATTAATGCTGATGAAAGCATTAAGGAGATGATTTCCTCTCCTCCCACCAAAATCATTGACTGGAACGTAGTCTGAAGAAATCCAATTAAAACTATATAATATGTCTGTATTTCCTTTACCATCTATTTAAAGGATGGATAAGGGCCATCTGCTATTCCCTTTCTCTCCATTATTTAGGTTGTAAAGTAGGTAGTCAAAGCTGTTCTTGAGTATCAGTTCTGTTACACTTCACACATTTATCTCATTTTTAACAGGTGTGGGTAAATAACTTTTTCTGTTTAGCAACAAATAACAAGATTAAGTTGTACTGTGTGTGCTCTGGGTCACTTCACCAACACTATGTTACCTATTAAATTAAGACATGAGGACTGGGATTGAAGAGAAGTGGGTAGAACTTGTAAATTACAGTATTTTCCCTCAATCATCTGGTCATGACTCTTTCTTTTCTAAAAACTCAACATCCTGCCCTGTTCTGTGGGTGGGATATATTTAAACAGGCAGTTCATAAATAAAAAAAAATTTCCTCTGGAGTTTAGATAGTCATTTCCAATTGTCCACAGCAATAATAATTTAATCTGTAAAGGGCTGTAAATGTGGAACTTCCTTGCAACAGGACATTTCCATAGTACTAGGAATATTTTTCCATTTCTTTCTCCACTGAAAGAATGAAAATTTTCTGCATATAAAGACATCTGTCATTGATATGGATAGGGCAATCTCCAAATAGCTCAGTATTAAGAAAATGCTCAGTCTTCTGTCTTTCTTGCCACAGGAATTTTTCTATCAACTTCTGAGGAGTAAGACCAGATCCATGGACAGTTTACATCCATGGCTCTGCCCGCACACAGCAAATCAACTTTTTTACTGACCAGATTCATCCCTGTCAAAATAAATTTTTTAAAATGTGCTGGATCAACTATAATTGCTATTTCCCCTTGCTGCGTCAGGCTCTCTGTGAGAATAGAAAAGCAGTCGTTCTACAGGCCTGGCATTGTCTCAGGCCAAAGCTGCAGTGGCTTAGCTAAACCTCTTGGGTTCTGATTTTGACTGTCCAGTCTCCTACTGAGTCCTGCAAGTCTTCAATTTAGAAGTCACTCCTCAGTCAGAAGTTCCAAGAATTTCTGAGAATAAATCCTACAGGAG
>VZTN01009275.1:157178-171071 GCA_013400515.1 Erpornis zantholeuca
TACCTATATGCTAATAATTAAACCTTAGTTTCTTGCTTCTACCTTGCTAGCTACAACATCAACTTTTAATTCTTTTTAACTCTTGATTCAGAAGGAGATGGTCTTTAAGGTTCTTTGCAACCCAGACCATTCTGTGACTCTATGATTCCATTTGAGGCATCACCTGAGAGGAATAAGTACCAGTTTCTTCTTGGAAAAAACCCTTACCAGGCCTTTATGCAATTAATGTATCATTAGCAGTAAAAAGTGGACATTATTTGCTAATTCACTGCAGCTGTATAGCTCCTCTCTGATAAGCAGGCTTGTCCTACTGGGAAAAATAAAGGTGCAAAGCAGGGTTGAGAGGTGTAAAAACATATCCCAAAGGGTAAAATAACAGGCAGGTAGAAAACACTTCTGATGACCCAGAAAATCTGGGCATTGCTGTAGGGATTAGGATGTACTGAGCATTAGGACAGGTAAGATATTGCAGAGGACAGGAGTTTAGCACACACCAAACAGCCTAAATGGAAAGATCAGTGAGAAGATAAGGGGATGACTGTGATCTGTATTACAAAGCAGATCAGGTTGAATGATTGCAATGGTCTCTTCTGGCCTTGAAATTTTTTTGTCTGTGGAAGAGTTCCATTTAAATAATTCATAACAAAGAGCAAATTCTGAACAATTGCAGAAAAAAATCAGTACAAGCCTGCTATGGATTCTGGGATTTGGTCTTCAATATCTGAGCTCTTGAACTCTCCTAATGAAAACACTAATAACTTTTTAATTCTAAGCTTCAAGCCTCATTGCAGAAAATCATCAATGATATATTCAATTGTAAAATTCACAGAGAGCTTCACAGTTATATAAATCATTCAATTAAAAAGAAAGTGCCTTACATGACTGAATCAACAAAATGGAGGTTGAGGTTGGATTCAGTTTTGCATTTTTCTTTAAAAGTACTGTGTTGCTATTCATTCAAAAGCTGAAATAAAATTTCAGAAAATTGCTTTTTTGTGCATGATCAAAAAAAGGAGAATAATAAATAATTATTACGTATCTTTTCAATAAGGATTGTCTCTGTGTTTCTTAAATATGTTTTGAACCCTCAGCAACTCAGAATGTGGGGGTTTTTTTCCTCATGTTGGTAAATCTTTAGATCTATGCATCTGCAACTGTTTTTAAGTTAAGAAGTAGCAGGGAAATTGGAATTCGATGCTCTGGAACATCCCTTCCAAGCCAAGCCATTCTGTGACTCTATGAATTAGTGGTTCAGGTCTCAGTTGAATGACATCTGGATGAAAAAAATATCAGCCTTGCTTTGTCTGTGAGCAAACATGTATTTTCTACCTCAGAATGGTGTGTATAATCCAAAACCTCTCTCAGTCTTCCGCCACTCATCTCCAACCATCCTCATTGTGCTGCTTTTGGTTATTTCTGGCATAGGCAGAGGCTCATGCAGCAGCTCTCAGAAATCTGGTACTTGATAGTGCCACGGTTCATGAGCCTCACCTGGATTTTGCTGGAAGGCAGAAGCTGCAGAGTTTGTGCTGTCATACCCCAGAACACCTGCAGTGCTCAAAAGGTCAAATGCTAATTGAAAGAAGCAAGGAAATAAATATATCTATGATTATGTAGGGTATGTGAGCAAGATAGATTGCTCAGTGTGTTACAGGAACCATGGAAAGATGGAAAGAAATATGGCCTTCATTGTAATGATTGTGCTTCTATAGCCCGAGGCACCAAAAACGTCATCGTGTTTATGTGCTAATAAAATCTTAGCAGTAATTCTCTCTCCATGCACAGAACCTTTGCTACAGTCTGTCCTCTGAATCACCTTTGAGGAAAAAAATTAGTAATTTAATTCCTCCTTAGGGAGGGATAAAGTTTGTGCTGCTGTGAGACTCTTAATGTTGGTGTAATGCATGGGTCATTGTGCCTGGGAGTTTCTGGACTGCTTGGGAGCTGCTTATTTAGCATTATGTGGGAGGGTAAATGGATTGGATCAAAAGTTTCAAGTCTAATGAGTACTTGTTAAAGTTGCATCCTTTGATCATTATCTTAATAATATTTGGAACTAAAGGAAATGCTTTCCTATAATACTCACCTGAACATGTGGAGACTCACCTTCCATTTGTCTGGTAAACCCAGCCTGACTGGGACTCCTCTTTCATCTAATGGTGGAAGTGAAAAATTTCAGTATTTCCTGTTACAAACAAAATAGATCTGGCACTGAAATAAAGAAATAAACACTAAAAAAATCTCCTTGGTTCTGTTCTTACTGGTGATTTGGCATCTGGAAAAAGAAATGTTCAGGTGCCATCTGTAGTGAGCCTCTCAAATCCCTTTGGGAATTCAGAGTGGGTGGGATGGCTGGTCTTTGGCATGAGAACTCTTCTGAATTCAGACAGCAAAAGTCAGACTCATTTAGTATCTGTCCATCTCCAGTGACGTGGATCTGTGATGTGGAAAGCTGCCAGCCTGCAAACAGCACTGGTTTGCAAACACGGGATAGAAAAGTGAGTTCAGGAGTACTCATGGGAACTCCTGAACTCATGGGAACATTTCTTCTACTGAGAGTTGAGGGTGTTCAGCCTGGAGAAGAGAAGGCTCCAGGGAGACCTTAGAGCACTTTCCATAATCTAAAGGGGCTACAAGAAAGTTGGAAAGGGATTTTTTACAAGGGCATGTAGTTGACAAGGTGGAATGGCTTCACACTGACAAAAGACAGGTTTAGAGTAGATAACAGGAAAAAATTCTTTCCTGGGAGGGGGATGATGTCCTGGCACAGGTACCCTGGCAAAGCTGTGGATCCCATCCCTGGAAGTGTTCAAGGTTGGACAGGGCTCTGAGCAACCTGGTCTGTTGGAAGGTGTCCCTGCTCATGGCAGGGGGGTGGCACTGGATGATCTGTAAGGTCCCTTCCAACTGAAACCACTTTATGTTTTATGGTTCTATGATCAGCACTGAACAGAGCTTTGCAGTATGGGTTTTGGGACATTAAGTGGAATACTGAGCAGTCAAGAGCCAACTCTTACCATCAGTGATATTTGAGCATCCAGCCTCATCTGAAGGCTGGATTTCAGAAGTGCTGGGCCTCCCCATCTGATCCTGGGTTGCCACTGTGAGACAAACCAGGAGAAGTAAATGTCAAGAAATCATTGATGCCCCCAGAAAGCACAGGGGAGGAAAGATCTCATTAGAAGTGAGGGGTGGAATCACTCAGGTTTGACATAAAGCACGGGCTTTGGTCTGATGTGCAATATCTAAGTAGTCACGGCCTGTTCACTATAGGGAGGGGAATATAGAGTTTGTCACCTCACTGGTTTTGGTACAGTTTAACTCTTTGTTTCCAGCCTTGGCAAAGCTGTGTGTGGCTTTGACTAAGGTGGAACAGTATCTTTGTGTCTAACATCTCCTACATTTTCTACTGCATCTTAACCTGTGTGAGCATAAATTGCTATAGAATGTGATATTCTTCTGGCAGTCATCTCAAAGCAGGTCAGAGCACGTCCCTCAGACCTCTATTTCAGGCCAAGAAAATCTCTCTGCATACACTCTGTATGAGAGGGAAGAGGAAGCAGCTGGGATATACTCAATGCATCCATGTTCCCCCAGACATGTAATTGGCTCCTTCCTCTGTGCTGGGGTGGAGCTGTAAATCAAAGCACAGTTACAAAGGCGAATGCTAATGCTGAGTGACACTCATACCCTGAAGGCTGTTAAGCAATAAATAAAGACTTTTTTTTTTGCCTTACACAATGTTGATGTATAGGCTGATCCCAGGTCTGTAATTCTTCTTTCCATCCTGTCTGTACTTTTCTCTCTGGCTCCAGATGCTGGCATTTTGTTTATGAGGGTCTTGATGGGGTTTATTCTGCTCCTGGGAAGTCTCATCTGTAATTTACTGCATCCAGATTTGTGAATCTGTTTAAGCAAAGTTATTCATGCCCAGAACTTCTATTAAGCCTACAAAAAAGGATTTTAATTAGGTATAATGGGGTTCTGAAAGGTCTAATTTGAGACTGGTAGTTTATTTCCTTGTAAGACCACCTCATCATTATAAAACAAATCAAATCTTCCTTTATCAACCACGGGAATTTTTACTGTAATCAAAGTATTCTTTCCTCCCACTAAATCCTTTTTTCTTTTGTGGGGAGGAAAAGAACAAAACACCAAAACCAAACAACCTGGCAACATGAAAATGTTTTTGTTTAATTGGTTTTGAGGGGTTTTATTGTAATATTTATTTTTAAAAAATACATCTTAAAGCATTTTGGCCCAAGTCCAAAACATTTCAGCATGAGAAAAAGTTTTAATTGCTGCAATGCACAGTTGATGGCTGTAACTTATAGACAATACAATGTGTTTTTCACATCGTCATGATCTTTTTGCATGATTTCAAACTTGGGTCATGAAGTTTGAGGTGCAGTGATTTAGTTTTCAGGTAAGTATCCCCTTGCTGCAATAACCTGATGAAAGCAAGCAAAAGTTCATATAAATTACTTTTTTCATGCATCATGAAATATGAAAACTTTTGGAGGGTCATACATTTCCTTTTGGCTGTCACTACTTCAAAACATTTAATAGTCTATTTTTTGTGTGTGTGATCTATTCTTTAGGAAGAGTGTACAATTTACCTGATATCCTCCGCTCTTTTTGTTGAGATAGAATGTGAGTTGTGTAGTCAGTACTGGTCTCAAATATATCACCCAGTAATATAGTAGAAGTATCTACTTTATAAATCTTTTCTATAATATATAATAGATTATAAAGCCATTTGTTATTTGTCTTCCCTTTCTCTGTGTCTCATTCATAATTTGATATGATATCACAGAACATATAATTTTTTGGGTTGAAAGGGACCTTCTGCAGTAGTGCAACCACCCTGCCATGGTGAGGGACACTTCCATGATCCCAGGTTGCTCCAAGCCCTGTCCAGCCTGGCCTGGAACACTTCCAAAGATGGGCAGCCACATCTGGGCAACCTCTGCCAGTGTCTTGATGTGGCTTTGCTGATACTCAAAATCGCATGCCTGATCACATTGATTATTTTTTCCGTCTTCCTCATTGTGCCATGTTTATTATCTTTTTTGCAAAAGGCCCTGCAAAAGTCAATAAGCGCTGCCTTTGTAAAACAATAACAAAAAGGGGGACCTAATGAGACTAACAGCTGGACTGACAGTCTCACAGAGTCAGACCTGAAAACAGTTGGAATTTACCCAAGAGATTTACTTGTGGGATTTTGCAGCCACAGTGAAACCCAAAGAGAAAGCCAAGAAGATACCAATGAAAGAAGGTGTTCTGGACACGAGGAGAGGATGTTCTTGTTATGGGACGTTAAGTGTGTACAAGAAGGAACTTGCATATAATATGTAACAACTATACTTCTGCTTGTATAGCTAATTGTATTGCTGCTTGAATGGTCATTGTTTGTTAGACAGCCTTGTCATTGTTTGCTAAGCAGCCAATCTTAACGAGCCACAGTAATTGTGAAAAGGTGTAAGAGTAGAACAAAGAATAATAAAAAACTTTTATGGCTTTGGATTGCAACAAGTGTGTGTGGTTATGTCCATCTCAACAAAGCCACATCTCACCACCCTTATCTTTACAAATTTTCTTCCTCATAGTCAGTCTCAATCTACTCTCCTTCAGTTTAAAACTTGTTATCTGTTATTCTGTCACTAGAGGCCTTGGTAAAACTCTCTCTCCATTTTTCTTATGTGGTCCACTTCCCCTTATAGATATAGAGGCTTTTAAAGGTCTCCCTGGAATCTTCTCCTCTCCAGACTGAACAACGTCAATTCTCAGTGACACAGACCTGGCCTTGTTGAATTTCATGAGGTTCTCGTGGACTCACTCCTCAAGCCTGTCAAGATCCTTCTGGATGGATTTTTTTTTCCTTGAGGGTATCTACTCATCTGAAAACTGTCAGTGTCAAAAATCCCATCATCCATTTCACTGATGAAGATATTGAATAGTACTGGTCGCAGTATGGTCCCTGCAGGAACACCACCTTTAGTGGGTTTCATTTGGACATGGAGCCATTGACTATAAATTTTTGGATGTTTTCGTCCCACCCATTCCTTACCCATCTAACTCTCCATCCCTCAAAAAAACCCACATCTCTTCAGTTTAGAGGTAAGAATGTTGTAGAGGACCAAATCAAAGGCATCACAGATGGCATCAGCAGTGCTTCCTTTGTCCACTAATGGAATTCTTCTGTTTGGGAGCAGCTCTGCTGAGGAATTACACAGACTGTGAGTATGAACCAAGGATAAACCAGGCCATAAAACTCTTAAATGTGTGACACAACATTGGATTCCATCCATTTTTAACTATTAGAAACTGGCATTAACATGGTGGTCAGAAGAATACAGAGCAATGAGCACTTGTCCTATACCAATCGTGATTGCTGTGAAATGGAGAAAGAGCTCTGGTGTTGGGCTCTGACCAGTTTGAGAGATGTGAAGCATTAGGAAACACTCAAAAGGCTACAAATCACTGCTGAGATTCTTATGGGATGTGGGAAGCTGAGAGCCCCGGAAGATTGACTCATAACAGGCATTTAGGTCCTAAATGCTGATTGATATATTGTTTTGCCTGAGTGCATCAACGGCAGTAAGAAGGGCAAATCTGAAAATTATGTCATCATTCACTGGGAAGTAGTTACAGCGTGACATGTCAACCCTCTTGATTGGACCTGCCATCCAGCAAGCTGTGCATCAGGGTTTTTAATTTATTAAAATGGCTGTTTTATTTTTCCTTTGGAAAGGATTTTCTAAACAGCTCATTTGAAGGATGGTATCAAGTGTCTTTTGCTTCATTAGTTTCTTTCAGCGTATACTATGTCTTAGAGCTAGACAGGGAATTATAAGGCCATTATAAGGATCATAACTACTGCTGTCAATAAAACACAAGGATGAATTCAGAAAATAACTTCCTCTGGGTTTAATTGGCAAATAAAATTGATATTTTTCATGACCTTTATATCTAATTCTACAGTGGGGATTTGGTTGGGGTTACTCTAGACCCAGGTTTCTAAGAAGAGAGTAGCTTTCTCCACGCAGAGTTTTGTCCTTGCAAGAAAAGGGATAAAGAAAGTATTTTTCTAAGCTTTCTTGCCATGTGGCCTCTTGATCAGAGCTAAAACTAGGAAACATTTCAGATATCTAGAAAATAACAATCTGGATATATCAACCTGTAGTGATTCTGGCAAATTCTGGATTTTTTGACTTTTCTGCTCTAATCACTTACTGGGAAAACTCTGTGTGCCTCTGTGTTTAAATTTTGGGTCCAAGAAATGGAAAGAAAAACAGGATATTGCATGGGACCCCTTTGGTCTATTCTGTTGGGCCACATTGCAATGTCTTGGGTGTTTGGCCCTGGGATTACTCTAGAGGGAGAAATAGCATCCTATGTCATGTAAGAATGGAGTCACTTCACTGCTTTACTTAACCTTGCCACCTGGTACCTGCAGTTGTAGATAATATTGACCCTCCTAGTCTTATATTCTCAGAATTTTAGTGGCATAATCTGTTATTGTGACCTTTCCAGAAGGGAAACATTTGATTTTTTTTTTTCCTTTAGGAATATCTTTTACTTATTACTTTAGCATGTCTAGTTATCAAGTAATGTTCTACAGTCGAAAATGAAGTTTTAGTTTTGTCAAGAAGTAATGAGCCTAATCCAGCTGGCATTGATTTTAACATTTCCTCTCTCAAGATTTGCCTCGGGTTTGCCTTTCTGTCCTTTGATCATCTTGGTGACCTGCCTTTGAAACCTCCCTGGTGTACAAAATGCAGTTAAAATCCAGACTAACAGGTGAGGAGGGGCAGTAAGATCACTGTGTGTTTCCAGAAAGGCACTGGGCTCTCCACCCCTGCTGTCACTGTGGTGGGACATGGCTCAACTCAAACCCAGAGTGACTAATCAGCAGCATGAAAACAATGAGCTATCAGCAAGAAGACTGTGAGGATGAAAACATGAGGGAAGCCATAAAAGGTCAGAAAGCTTCAAAAATACTGAATTTTTGTAGAACTTTCATAACTCAGATTCAGGGTGTGAAGGTCAGCAATGTTGGGGGAATCATTGGGTGGGGGATGCTTCATCCTCTGATCAGTCAGCTGGATGGTGAGGCCAGATGGCAGCCAGTAGCTGAGCCCTTGAATTCAGGCTCTTCTATTTTCTTCTTTTTTTACACACACACAAAATTAGATTTTTATCATGAAATGAAAAATTGATGATAGGGAGAAAAACTGACAGTATACAATCTCTCTTCTCCTCTCAAAATAAAATATTTTGAGGGATTTATATAAGTGTGAAAAGAAACCCAGAACAAGCCTCCATATTCTTTCTGTAAAAATGAAGTGCGAAATATCAAGGATCCTTTCTGGAATGGTTGTTTTTCCATTCCTACACCATAGAACACCTTCCAAAAAATTACTATACATTGGTACAATAGAGTTCATGTATCTGCTCAATTCAGATTTGGGTCTAAGCATTTCAGGAGGGGTTACTATGTATTGGGAATTTGTTTTCCTCATGCTATTAGCTGTGGTCCTGCTCTTAGGGACAAAGCAAGGCTTTGTCAGTCTTCTGAAGGACTTTTCAAGCACATGATTTGGAAAAAATGTGTGAATCAAAAGAGATGTGAAACATGTTACTGCACTGAGTGGCTGAAAATGGAGACAGCTCCCTTCTTCCCAGCATTTGGCCTTTGATTCTATGCAAAGATTCCATACTAAGACCAACGTAAAAGGTTTACAAACAAAAATTCTAAGAGCTCAGTACTTCTGCCTCTAAAAAATCTTCCCAGGAATTCAAGTCCCTGAGACAGGAAAAATTCCCTTCAAAAAAATCTCACAGTGCTCCTTTCATTATGTTTGTGGGTACTGCCTCCTGATTTAAGCATGTTTGGCAGAGGTAATGCTGATGAATAATCTTTTTTAACTGCACAAGGCTTCAGTAAGGCTGCTGAACAATGCCAGAGGCAGAATTCATTGGGAGACATTAAATAGTAAAGTTTAATACATTGAAAATGAGTTTTAAATTGATTAAGGCTTATAAACAACACTAGCTTGGGTTTTCGATTTTTTTTACAAGTTTGTTTTTACTTGTTCTTTATGAAAATTAATCTATTTTCTCACATGTCATTTTTTTCAGTACTTTTTATAGGTTGGCTTGATTGCTGTCAATTCATTTCTTTAATGTAAGCAATTAAACGGTTGATCATTTTGCTGGCTTTCAATTATCTTCCTGCCTGACAATTGCTCCAGCTGTAAGTAATTTTCCTTCTTTATGTTCATAATCCCCACCACATCAGCTGTGTCTTACAGACAATGGGAATGTCAGGTGAGGTGAAGGAGAGGTGGTGGCTGGAGATTTGGCCTCTTGCTTAGTGTTCCTGGTCCTTTTTGCTGGTGTGAGCTGAGACATGATCCTTTGGATTAAAGATGAAGTGGCTGAAATGGTGAATAGGGTTCCCAGTTGGAGGAGGTGACAGCTTGCTTGCAAACAGTTGGAGCAAACCCCGATGCCCTGTTATATGTTTACAGGGAATTTGCTTGCTCAATACAGAGGATTATTTGGCTTATGATAATATGGGTTTAAGGCTCTCTGAAGTGTTTCTTGAGGAACTGAACCTACCTAAGAGCTTTGAGGGAATAAGAAAGAGTGGAAAAAACACAGAGGCCAAGGCCTCAAACTTTGGATAAGGACTAAATTGACATTCCCTCTTCACATTCACATGGAATCAGAGAATGGCTTGGGTTGGAAGGAACCATTAAAGACCATCTAGTCCAACCCTCTTGCCATGGGCAGGGACATCTTCAACTAGACCAGGTTACTCAGAGCTCCATTTAGCCTTGAATGTTTTCAGGAATGGGGAGTTCAAAACCTCTTTGGACAACTTCTTCCTTCTTTCTTATTAAAAAGAGATTTCCATTACAACACTGGATCTTTCAATTTATGCTATTCATCCAGAGGTCAGAGATTGAACCTTTGTTATTGAAAACTTCAGGAACACAAAATATTTCTGTTTTTCAGAAAAGTTTGTATGATTTTTTTCTTTTTTTCCTTTTTTTGCTTTATTTCTCTCTTTAGTGTATTGCATATTGCTGGAATTTTTCATATTGCCCTGATATTACCAGGCATTTGCTGTAGGCCTCAAAGCAGAAAAATGGCCCTTGCAACGAGGAGGTCTGAACCAAATATCCAGTGAAAACTGTGGAAACTGGACTTGTACAAGCTTAATATTTTGAAATCAAGTATTCAAACAAGTTGTTCACACTTTGGTGATTGTGATGTCTTAAAAGGCTACTTAGAGACTAGACAGGAATAAAGGAAAAAGGTGGTATTTATTTGAAAGGTCTTCAGGTGCACACTTCAGGGTCCAGAGGTCCTGCTTCAGTGGATCTCAAAATAGATGCCCTGGTCACGAGTGTTTTACATTTTTATAACAACATAAATTCACCAACTAGAACCCAGCCAATGATGTGATTCCCCAGCTTGCCCCCCTCTTCCCAACATGATGGTTTACAGTTCTTCTTTCTGGATGTCCTTGAAGAGCAAGTTAGAGGTTTTGTTGTGTCTATCTTAGCACAGAGAACAGCATAAGAGAACAGCATTTAACAGGCTACAGAAAACTTCAGAGTTACACTAGCAGTACAGGATTTGAAAAATATAGAAGTTAAAACCTAAGGCATCAATTGGAGCCACCACAACCCCTTATGAATGGAATCATAAGGGCCCCATTAATCTGGTGGTCCCTGTTCTTGGCTTGATTATTTATTTCAGCTCTGTAGGGTTAACAGATTACAGAAAGCACAGTAAAAATATTATCTGGCTCTCAGCTGATGAATCTGAACTGTTGTGGCAATCCAGTGCCAAACCTGCTGATTCCAGAACACAGAGGCATCTGTCCCATCAGGAGAAGTACTGTAACAAGCCTAATTAACTGCAGGACTAATTAGCCAAGGATGAGAATTAGCACAATTATCCAGTTTTCTGGGACTCACCTGACTATTTTTACAGCATGGAGCTTTGCCCAGAGTCGTATCAGCACGTTCAGAGCTAACTCGAGGCTCCCTAACCTGGCACTGCATTCCCTGATGGAGACTCACATTCCTCCCTGATCTTCCTCCCCCCATTTCTCACCCAACTCCCACTGCCTGCTGCAATTACTTGAACACCTCCAGCAGTATTTTTCAGGATAAAGCTTAAGAAATGGCTCCTCATGCCAGGAAGCTGTAAATGCTGGAAACACTGTTCGTGTGTTGCAAAGTTCATGTACTGGACTCAACCTTTGTTGAATCTGTTTATACTTAAAAAAATCCAAAGGGTGGTTTTCTGGGCAGGGTTTCATTATGGGCAAACTTTCCTGTTCCTCCTGCTTTGACAATGTTTGTGGTATTGTAAATACTTAAATATTGAGCATTGGTATCATGATAACTGAAGTCAGCAGCAGTACACAGTGTCCTGCAGGCAAAGAGGCTGAGAGACTGGAGCTCACACTTGTCTGAGCTCAGAGCAACTGAGAATTAGTTTCACATTAGTATCACAACAGCTTTGCTTTCTCTACCTGTGCAAGGCACTGATTACCCTTTCAGTGCTTGCTGAAGACACCTGTGCAGCAGATAACTGCCTCAAGGGCTGAGGGGAGTTACAGATAAACTTGTGCTTGAGAGCAGTGTGCTGTCAATGAATCCTGCTGTCAGTTCCCCACAAAAGTCCTTTCTCATGAAACTCGGAAAAACAGTTTAACTCAAGAAGTGTTTGTGAAAGCTCACTAAAGCACTTTCACAGCTGGAGTGAACACCCACACCTCTCATCCCAATATAAGAAAACCTATAAAACAACAGGAGCAAAAAGTAAGCAATTCAAATTGGACCATGGGGGTAACCAGGGGCAATTTGTGAGTGTTTCACAGCCAGAAGTATGTCATTAACACACCTCTCACTATAGCATGGGCCATGGGAAAGATTTGCTAGCAGCAGGGGGGATATCCATATAAAATACAGAAAGACTTATTATTTCCTGCAGTTTTCAGAACAATATGGATATAATTAATATAAAATAAAACATAAGTTTTACTACATCAGGCAAATCTGTGAGCAATGCAGCGGAGACTTGTAATCTCCAGTACACTGAGACATGTCAAGTGAACACTCTCTATGAGATCTATATAGTGAAGGAAGAAATAAAAGGAGGTTACAGAGCAAAAGCAGAAAGCAGCTGTTTCCAAAGAGGTATCTGTCTGATAGATAGAGCTATCTGTCTGTAAACTGAAGGAGGATCTGACTCCCATCTGTTAATGTGCTCAGTGAAATATTCTATGGCAGTGGAATATTTCATTCATATAACACATAATAACTTATCTCTAAGAGGTAGCAGAGGAAGTTCTGCTTCCTATTTGCATTTTGGCAATAGTCAGGTAACTTGCTGTGAGGAAGGGGCAGTCAATAGCTAACTCATGTAAGCACAGTTAACTATTGGGAGACAACAAATGTTAGTTCAGATAGCAGATGTTAATTACAAAACCTAAGAAGCCGAATTCGCCCTAATCTCATCAAGATAGAGGGGACAAGGATCATCTCAGAAACCACTGAATCATTTCTCAAAGGACTGTGCGTGTCCCAGGGAGAAAGGTGAAAATTGCATTGTGAGGAAGACTATTTATCTTCATCAGAAAGACACCCGAGGAAGAGGAGAAGACTTCCTCAGTGTGGCCATCAGGACACACAACACATGCATGACCTATATGCTAATGATATTAATGACTTACGAGAAACCATGCCTGTTCCAAGGAATGTGATAAATATTCATAATTTAACCCATGAATACTGTGTTGTAGAAAGCACCGGTGTGTGTGTTTGGAGGAGCGATCCCCACACACCCAGAGTGCTGAATAAAGCAAATACCCACTTCTCTGATTCTATCTCTGAAGTGTCTCCTGGCCCGCTTTGGGGCAATTCAGCTGTGCCATGAAGTGAATGGGCAAACCTGGGCTTCTTTTCTGCTCAGGGATTTTGCATAATAAATTTTGTCAGTGCCACTGAGGATGCTACATTTACTAAAGACAACCAAAAAATGAATATCTGCCTATATGACAATCATAGACTCATAGACCATTTTAGGCTGGAAAATATCTTTGCAGTCAACCCAACATTGCCAAGTCCACCACTAACCCATGTGCCTATGTGCCACATCTATGTGCCTTTTAAATACCGCCAGGGATGGTGACTGCTTCCCTTGGCAGCCTGTCCTTGACCCCTTCATTAAACCAGCAGAAGTTTGGTACAGGCTCTAAGGAGCTCCTCTAGTTTCTATCTGTTCTCTGAAAACCCAGAAAGAGCTGAGTGATACAGTGAGACACACACAGCTTGGAACACCAAACATGCCATTAACACATGATTAGTGGGTGGCTTTCTCAGGACTCAGTTACAAAGGAGCAAAGAAAGTTGTGGGTACGAGGAGCATTGTACCTTTCCCATCAAACCTAATTCGACTGTGAGTCAGCTGCATTCCACAAAGAGACCAAAGTCAGTTTTCTTTGACTTCTCCCAGCTAAGCATCCTGGCTGCAAGGCCGTGATCACCCCTTGAGCTGGAATGACGCTGAAGTCAGACAGACCTTTTCACTAGTGCCAGATCTTTGGTAATTGACAGATACCGTGCATAACCTTGCAGTTAACTCCAAATGCAGCTTTTGCCTTCCTGAATATCTTTCTACCTGAGGTTGGGGCCAAAGGAAGTGGCACATGGTGGGCTGGGTGGGAAAAGCACTTTGGCATGGCACAGGGCTTCTTTGGAACTTTTATGGGAGGAACAGATGGCGGGAAAAGGGAAAGTTGCAAGTCATTGAGACGAGCGAGCACAAGAAAAGTCCAAATGCACAGGCCTAAAAAAGGCCTTT